>VZTD01010884.1:0-99216 GCA_013397725.1 Rhagologus leucostigma | reverse complement strand
GTGGAGGCAGGGCAGCTGCCTCCCAGTAGAGCAGGGGAAGGCGGGCTTGGGGTCCCGGGCCCCCCTGAGGCACCCAAGGGGATGGTGAAAGGGTCCCTGTGCAAACGGCCACTCCAGCGAGCAAACTCCACTCACGGTAGAAAGGAAGGCAGCAGAAGGCAGGACCCTGCAGTGACGGTGAGTTCTCCCGACAGCGGCTGCAGCCTCTCCTTCCCCTCCGAACGCCGGAAGAAAGAAGAGCCTAGGCACTGTACCCAACCCTTTTTCTCAGTTCAAATCTCGCGGCATTTCCACCCCTACCGGAGAAGAAAAGAAAGTAAAAGAGGACAGCTGGCCTCCCCCTCCCATGGCCAGGTCTTTTTGTCTTTCTTAAGCATCCAGCAATTGTCCCTTAGCATGGGGAAAAAATTCTTTAAGAGGGAAAGAAAGGAACAAACAAACAAAAAAAAGAACTCCTAAAACCCCCAACACACAGAATCCCGAAAGATTCTGCTTCACCTGTCATTCCTTTTCCTGGTTGTTCTGTTTGCTTTCTGTCTCCTTGCTATCTGTGTTTTTTTGTGCTCACTCATGCCCTTGTCTGGGACAAACAGCTGTTGCCAGTGTGTGCTGTTGTGTGGGATGAGCTGCCTTGTTTGTGTGGCTGCTGCCCTTGGATCACCTGGGCAGGTCAGTCAAGGAGGTGAAGAGCTTGAGAGGAGCCACCAGTGGTTTCTCATTTCCCCACAGAAAGATACCTCCTGTCAGGGAAGGTGGGGTTTTGGCAGCTTTCGCTGATTCCTTCATCTCTGTAATTCTCTTCTCGGTAACCCCTCAGCCTCTTCCCTGCATCAGACAGTGAATGACAGAAAACGAGTTGATCCTTGCGAACCAGCTGTTCCCTGGCAGCTGTGTCTTGGACTCATTACGCTGCTGAGAGCTCTGGAGCAGGATTTACATCAGTTGTATCACTTCCCAGGTCCAGAGAAGCATCCTGTGAACTCCAAAGGACATTGGCAGTGTCAAGTTGTATTGAGAGCATGCTATGGGAGGTTCAGACTGGATAATCAAGTGGTTGTGAACAGAGGTGGTGCAGTTTCCATCCTTGAAGGTTTTCATGTCCAAATGTGACAAATCCCTGAGTAACTTGGCCTAATGTCCTGGGTAGCTGGACTTGCTGTGAACCTGAGGTGGGACTAGAGGCCTCCTGAATCACTTCCAACCTGAGTTATCCCATCATGAACAAGGCAACTTTGCTCCTTCAGCAACTGTTCAGGTCTGGAATGACCCAGCCGTATACAATGGGAATGAAAGCAATGCACTTCTGTAGAGTTTAGTGGGGGAGGATGAACTGTCTTTGCAAAAGTTAAGGCAGCCTTTATTACAAGGTGCTATTTTTGCCATAACTCTGTAGGTTATGTTCGTTAGTGAACTTCATGGAAGGTAGTTTCATAAGGGTTTGAATGAAGACACATCCTCTGCTTTTACACCCACCATCTGTTCAGATTTTGCCTGCAGTTACACATCCCTTTGGTTTATTGCAGTACTTCCTCCATAGTTCCAAATTAGAGGAAACCCATACAAGTACCCTAAGGTAAAAGTCTCCTAAGTGTTTGTCCATCAGAAGTTCACAGACTGCAAGGCTGTGCCTGACGGGCCCAGCTCAGGAATGGGAAACACCATGAATCCCATTTTAACATGAACTCAAGAGGGTGGGCCCTAATGCAGGAACGAGGTTTGGTTTGCCTACACACCCTTCTCTGTCAGAAGAGATGAGCTCACCCCAAGGGTGATTCACTGACACGGAAACATGGAGCAGCTGACTTAGTTTGGGGAGCAACTTTTCTCACTGCAGTGCTGATACAGAGAAGTGGAATGGGTAAGTTCCTAACGAATATTAAGAGTTAACAATAAAGCACTGAAAATTATCCTCATTTCCTGTTTACCCTGGTGACGATGATGATGATGGGGACCGTGAAGTGTTATGGTCGCTGCATTGTAACCTGGCCTCGTTAGAGAACAGCTGAGATAGCAGTGTTGCTATCTCAGATTGCAGAGATTGCAAACTGTTAAGGAAAAAGCTTCTGCATTCCACCTTCTCTGTTGCACTTCAGATTTAGGGGAATTATATGCAATTTTTGCATTGGTCCCTCTTACACAGCTTTGATGAAAACACGAGTTGTTCCACTACTTCTGAATCAGTAAATATCAGAAGTTCTGCAGGTAACTGGTTCGTCTTTCTCACCTCCAAGTTTTATGAGGCACAGCCCCGTTCTAGAGGGCAGGAACAGCCATTTCCTCTGTGGGATAGTGCTGCTTTTTTTCAAGCTTGCCATTGAAGGAGACGGGGAGAAAGCTGATGTCTTCATACAGGATCTGTTTGTATTGTTTTAATAATGTATTTCTAAGGTTACATTTCTCTTGTCCTTCCCTAGATGCCAATTAAGTGGATGGCTCTGGAGTGCATACACTACAGGAAATTTACCCATCAAAGTGATGTGTGGAGCTATGGTAAATCTTCTTGTGATTAGTTTAAAAAGTTGTGTCTTTTAAAGCATTAAACCAAGTTGTGTTAGTATGTTAAAGATATCCCCTTTTCCCAAAGGAGTTAATTCCAGAGACGTTTGCTCTTCAGTTTTTTTTTTCCTTTAAACGTGTAACTCTAAGCAGCAATAGTTACTGTCTCCTGTGTTACTTCCCTGCTCACTGAAATATATTATCATGATGTTTCCCACTGGGGTGAGTGCTGCAAGGTCTGGTCTGGTAGCAGTTTGGCTGATTATTATGACAGAAGAAGACCTCTTTCAGCTTAGCCACAGATTTGTAAAAATACAGCAGCAGGTCACAATTTTTAGCAGTCTTTGAAAAGCTCAACTCTAAAAGCCATGAATGTCAAAAAACATTTTCAGGCTTATGGGACTTTCTCTACCTAGATAAAAGGGAATTTGTCATAATACAGAACAAATGTGGCAAGAGAAAGAAAAGGAAGAGACAAGCTCTCCAAACTAACTAGAACAAGGCTCTATTTATTTTCACAGATAACTTGGGAACTGGTGAGCTACACACACAGACAAAAAGTCATATTTGAGAAATGAGGTGTTCATTCAGTGTCGCTAATGGTTATTCAGACAAGCTGTTTGCCACATCTGCTGAGGTCTCTGCCTGTTTATCTGGTATAGCTATTACTAATAAAATCATGTATACCTTTGTAAGTGGAAATTTTCAGCAGTATCTGGGGCTATGGAGTCCTATTTGCATTTCCTGTTTTGCATTTGAACCAAAAGGGTGTACAGCTCTATTCATTACTCACTTTTACCTATGGGTAGCAGCAAAAGACACTGTTTGCTGTGGCTGGGTAGCTGCCCTCTTCCAGTCAGCTGAGAAAAGCCTGGAAGAGTTCAATTGATCTTGTAAAGCTGCTCTTTCTCTTCAAATTCTGTATACCCTGGATCACTCAGGAAAAAATATGCCTTCATTTATGAAATTCAGTTTAAATGCAGGAAGCCCAGAACATCTATAAGCAGAAAGGAAAAGTCCATAAACAATTGACAAGTTATATTTATTTAATATCAACAAGGAGATGAATTAGGGTGAAATAAATGTGGTTTACTGATGTGGTAATTTTGCCCATCACTTTTCACATTAGCATGACAGTTGTCAAAATATGGTACTGATCTGGAGGCTTGCTTAAAATGACCTTTGCAATACAAATAAAAGTTAAAGAAAATGGTGTGAGAGCAGCATTTTCAATATTTAAGATTCTGTTTGGGCACAAATTCTTTTACTTATGATATATGATCTTTATTTCCAGCTCCGAAGCCAAAACAAATCCTATGGCTTTTCAAAAAGAGAATCTTGGGTTTGTAGCACAGCACTATCATAAACTCAAATCCATAAGGTGATTTAAGGGAAAAAATAATAGCAGTGGCTGTGAATGACTTACAAGGCAAAGCCAATGACCTAATGTTACTCAGTGCTGTACCTTTGTGGGAAATTGATGCTCTAAGATAGGGAACATCTGTGCTTTTTCCCCTTAAAATAATAGAGTACATCAGCCATTCATTTCCCTTTTTGATAAAAGAGCATGGTGCATTCTTTTGTTATTGCACTCATTTACTTTACTACCTTCATTTGTCTCAGACCTTTCTTGTGTGCCTCAGGTCTATCACGCCGTTTCTTACACCAATAAAAATGAGGAAAGTTGCTTTTGAAGATTACCACAAAGTGCTGTTTCACCGTTTTCCAGAGTTTTTAAGTGGCAGACTGTCATGGTTTAAGCCCAGATGGCAGCTAAGCACTGTGTAGCCACTTGCTCTCCTCCTCCTGTCCCCTCAGTCCAAACTTCAGTGTTTTTCCAGGCACTGGTGAAGAAGAAGAGATTGCAGTCCAGAACTGGGCCAGGATACTCTGCTGTGAGAGATTGTGAGGGAATCTGAGTAGTGTGACCTCAAACACTGACACTCTTTCTTCTGCCTAGGAGTCACCATTTGGGAGCTGATGACCTTTGGTGGGAAGCCATATGATGGAATCCCAACTCGAGAGATCCCCGACCTCTTGGAGAAGGGGGAGCGGCTGCCCCAGCCCCCAGTCTGCACTATTGATGTTTATATGGTGATGGTGAAGTGTAAGGAATTGTCACTTTTGATACCTCTGTGCTCGCTGCAAGAGGGACACTGGTTTAGAACATTTGCACAGGTAGTCTCTGACAGAGCTGGGAAACAGGGCAAGCTGTTTGTGCAAAACAAAAGCTTCCCAAGATACTGTGAATTCCATTTAAATACTGCCTGCACATCTTTTGCAATTTTACAATTGTTAGCCATGAAGGGCCGAGTTAGCTCAGCTTCTTATTACTGTTAGATGTTATCTCATATACTTGCTGTGAAGTCAAAATTGTATGATTGTTATTGTAAACCCTTGTCATTTCCATGACAATTGATTCTGATGTAAAAAAAATAGTATTAAACAGAATTATGGCACATGGATAACCAGCCAGTGAAGGTTGTGAGAAGAAATCCCATTTCCAAATATTGAGGAAAAAAATCACGAATGTTTTATTGTTAGTAGCAAGAATGATGATTGCAATAGTAATAATAAAAAGTCAAATTAATAGAAGAAATGCTACAGAGAGGATTATTTTTTATCATTCATAGTCCAGTACAAAAATTTATGATTTTTTTTTACTTTAGTAAAAAAAGGAAAACAGTCTGCACATGGTTTCTTCCAACTTTTTTATCTCCAAGATACTCCCACTAATGACAGTATCCTCCAAGGTTATGCTTCTAATTTAAAAAGAATTAGAAATATCTCTCTGATATTTCTGGCTTAATTTAAGTGAGATTAACATACAGACATCTCATCCATCATATATACTCCTTTCCCTTTTGCTTTGTACACAAAAGCCCTGGAAAAAAAAAAAGGAAAGGAAAGCTAGAAGAAGTAAATTAAGTATCTTCTGAAAACAGTTGTACTGTGCATGGAGGTGTGGAAATTAAATAATGCAAGGGCTTTGTTGAGTGCAAAAATGTCCCATCTGTTAGGACACATCCTTAATAAAAGACAGTCAGTGCTGATATGTAAATGTGTAAGATGAGAAAATTGCAAGGTGGTGTTGCTGTCTCTGGGACAGAGAGGAGCCCACCAAATTAAGAAAAATTCCATGCAGTAAGGAACAATCTAGGCTGGCCAAAACCAGGTGTTTTCCATTTTCTGCATCATAGAATTCTAACTTTCCATTCTTCTGGGTTTTTATTGCAACTTTTCTTTGGGCCAGAGTTATCAAGGACTTCAAACTTGTGCATTTAAAAAAACTAAGTTATTTCTTCCCTTGATGCTTAACCATTTTCTTTCTCATCTTTCATCCAGGCTGGATGATTGATGCTGACAGTCGGCCAAAATTCAAGGAGCTGGCTGCTGAATTCTCTAGAATGGCTCGAGACCCTCAGAGATACCTGGTAATTCAGGTAAGCAACCCTGCAGCATCACAGGGTGGGAAAAAGAATTCTGTTTGCAGCACCCAACTGTTAGGGGCATTGCCTTTGAATCTTTTGAAGTTCAAGGTGCTCTTGAACCTAAAGCGAACAGTGACCACAGTGTTATATAAGCATGAAGTAGATTGGGCAGTGTCAGTATCTCAAAAATAATAATATTAATAATACAACAGTCTGAAATTCATTTCCTAAGCTCATGTTTATGAGCACATATACAATCTCTGGCTTTGCAAGCTGCTCAGTGCTTTGCATTCCCTTAAGAAACTGGGGACAAGTTTTGTCCGTAGGCGGTCAGTGGATCTATATTTAGACCAAGGACTTCTTGGTTCTAAAATTGATTAGGCTGAATCTTTTCCCTGCACTGCTGAGATCACAAGCAAGTTTCTTTTCACAGCCTAAACGTGAAAGTTTCTTAGAAGACAGGAAGTTGTGTCACACTGGTACCTCTAATGCTAGGGAGGAGCTTCCTTCTCTGTTTTCCTTAAGCTCTGGGGCTCTGGAGGCTTCACATCTCTGTGACAGGGTTGTGAAGGGTTCATCCTTCACGAGTTCATGCCATGAAACTGCCGTATGGCAGCAGGGCGATACCTGGTGAGTACAGGTAGCTGGAGCTGTGTGTGCCTGAGTACAGGCATGTGTCCTTCCCTAATTCTGTGGCAGCCTAGACCTCTGCATGTGTTTATTACAGCTCAGACTGAAGCCACAGAAAATGTAAGGTTCTTAGGTAAGGGCCCAGTGTGTGAGCAGTTCAAAGGAAAATGAAAACTTAAAAGTGAGGTGATGGTGAAACACCAGAGACCAGAGCATGGGAATATGGATGCTGAAAAATCTTCAGCAGAGAATTTCTTTAGCTCTCTGCAGCACTTTTGTGAAAGTTCTGTCTTTCCCATGCAAGTAACTCAAAACAATGTTACCGTTTTATAAACTTCTTGCAGCTGCAGGTTGTTTTGCAGAATTGTTATGGTTCTAACTAGAAAAACATCCAGAGATGGGTGTCTTAGAACTTGACCGATCCTCTTAAGGGGTGGATGGCAAAAACCAATTACCTTATGCCATTTCATACACTTTTGCGAACTAACATATAAAAAGCCTTCTTAGAAATCATAAGGGGGGCTTTTGCCTTGTTTCCTTGTAACCCTGCACCTGGACTCTGTGTTGTTTCTCTACTCGTCCGTGGGGGAAACAGCGACATGGGAACAGTTTGATCCAGGTAATGATTCTCGTGCTCTATCTCGTGCTGTATCTGCTCCACATCATGGAGCACAGGGCAGAGGTGCTGATCCTCAGCTTCACAGTGATGTAAGAATTCCTAGTGGAAGAGCCTCCAGAAGTACAGCCAGTGCCACTTCATGTCTCCCGAGTGGGTCTAGTGCCCGTCCCACAGTGAGATGTTTGATTTCACTGGGTAGAGCTGCCAGGTGACTTGTGGTGTGTTCCTGCACACTGAATCATCCTACTCTCCTTCAGCTTCAGCACAAGGAAAATGTGGTTGGAAAGTGTAATACTAGTCAAGAGGATTTTTGGTGCTGAATGTGGAATTCCTTTTGCAGTATTCCCCACCGTGGTAAATTGTAAGTCCAGCTGATTCTGGAAAAATCAGTCTGATTAAATTACCTTATTAGATAGGACATGTTTCCTTATACTAAATACCTCTTTGCTCCGTTTCTCCCCCCACCCTTCCCTCCCCTGTTGCATGGTCTGGTGTGTGTTTCATCCTGTGAGGCTTCTCTCCAGTGCTCCTTGCAGACAATATGAGCTCCTGGAGGAGAAACCAAGGTCACTGCATTGCACTGGTACCTCTGCCATCACCACTCCCCATCCCTCCCAGGTGCAATCAACAATGACAAACTCGCTGTTGAGCTTTTAAATGGGTCTGTATGCACCCCACAGCACAGCCATCATTCCCTGCTGGATTCCACGTGTGGCATAGTAATTCTTGAGGAGTGGGAGGCCAGTCTCCAGCCAGCCAGTGGAGTTTAGCATTGTTGCTATAGGCTGATAGTTTTTTGTGGCATGGGCTGTCTTTTGCGGTTTTGTGGCATGAACAAAGTGCAGCCCAGATTTGCCTCTCCAGCTCGTAGGTGTTATTTCAAGGCACAGTTGTTTTCCTGGTTTGATTTTTGTTGTTTTCAGCTCCCTTACACTCTGCAGAACTTTCCATACAGATGGGAGAGAAATTTACCCTCTAAGTCCCTTTAAGTACAAATTAAAACAAAGCAAACATCCAGACACAACAGTTTCCTTGTTATTCCCCACCCCTCCTATTTGAGCTTAAAGAGCTGAGATATTTCACAAAATATGTCAGAACTTGGGTCAGAAACTGATCTTGTGTGGGGAAAAAGAGAGAAGAAAGAATAAAAGCTCAATCACAAGAATGCCAAAAAAGTGGTTTTGCTTGATTCATGCAGTTACTCCCTTCTTGTCATCATATTCCCAGTGAAAAAAAAACCAACACAACAAACCCACAAATTATGTGGATACAGTGCTTTTGAATAAACAAAGCAGCGTATGTGGTCCCTGCAGCCTGGCTTCCAGGGCATTAGGAAGGCTGAAATTCTCTCTTTGGGAAATTAATCCATCTTTTGACGTTTTTCCTCTCTCAATACAATCTGTTTAGGGAGATGATCGGATGAAGCTCCCAAGCCCAAATGACAGCAAGTTCTTCCAAAATCTTCTTGATGAGGAAGACCTGGAAGATATGATGGATGCTGAAGAGTATCTTGTTCCTCAAGCCTTCAACATTCCTCCTCCCGTCTACACCTCCAGGACAAGAATTGATTCCAACAGGGTAAGAGCAAGCTCTGACAGAAAATACTGGTTATTATAAAAGTATAGGTGGACATTTAAGTACACCAATCAAACACAGGCCAGCACTGCCTTGGGAATTACAAGCTCCCATTGGTAAGGAGAGTGGCTATAAAAATGTTGTCACTGGGCTGCCTGTTCATTGTGCCTCAGTGAATTCTAAATTAATAGCCCAGTCTTGAGTGAACAAAGGCTCAGCTTGAGCTGCCTGTCCTGAAAGCACAGCTGAGGCTCCTGAAGCCAAACAGTGTTGCTTCTGCACTGTGATGTGGCCAGGAAGTGCACAGCCCTGGTGGTCCCATCCCTGCCATCCTGTTGTCTTGGCAGGGTTGGCACTGATGTAACTGAGGGCAACTGGAATATACAGATAATGTTGCTTTTGTGTCTGGAGCCAGATTTCCAACCCAGCCCCTTTTCCTGTTTGCATGCGATGCTTTCACGGCCCCCCTTCCCAAACGTGTGTTTGTGCTGAGCACATGGCAGATATTGGCAGGCTGATCTTTGCAGCCTCCCTGTCAGGGGAGGAAATGCTCTTCATTGTACATGGGCACCTGAGGCACAGAGAGTGTTCGGGGGGAATTCAGCTCACAGAGCTCCAAGCATCTAATGGATAGGGATACAATCTAAGCTCTTCCCCCAGACTTCATTTCATGTCACTGGAGTAGCATAGGTGAACATTGCTGCCTGCCTTGGGTGTTTCCAGTAGGATAAGTTACTTTCTGGAGGTGTCTTTCTCTATCCACTAACTAACACCTGACAGCTGCAGAGCGGTCTCAGACCTGCTGTGTGAGCTCTGGTATGTTGAATCCTGTCCTACATGTCTTGTGCCCTGCTGCAGGTGAGGAGCTAAGTCAGATATCTGGAATCTATTTTCCCTCCTCAAAAGGTCTGACCTCTGCCTATTCCTATGCTTGGCTCCAGCCTTTTAACAGTTCAGTTACCACTCCTTCTCACATAACTAAGAGATGTTGAAATGCTTTACTAACGTGAGGGCATTCACATGTGCATCAGGTGTGTTTTAATTAGAGACTAGTTTTCTCTTTCGGTCAAAAGTCACAGTTTAAATACTAAGTATACTCTCTTTGAAATGCTTGTGTTTATTCCTCATGGTTTAGACACCTTTTGGACATTTATCCTTAGCTGAGGTAGTTCCAAATTCATACCCAGGTGTGAACTGAATACACCATGTGAGACAGGAAAGAGGTGAGTGAAAGAGCCAAGAGTGTATAATCTGAGCCAGTGTCCATGCTCTGACCATACCTTGCAGGAAGCTCCTTACCCTTTCCTGAGGAAATCAATTCTTTCTGGGAATAAGACAAAATCTGATCTTAGTGGTCAGTTTGGAAGGAAATTGCTGCTGTTTTAAAGGCAAGGAAGCGGGAGATGTCTGGATTCATGTAGCATTTCTCCTGCATCACTGAAAGACAGTGAAGTGGGGATGATGCATGATTTAGCAATAAGTGAGAAACTTTCTTTTTATGGCTACAAGAGTTAATTGATGGTGATCTGAAATAAGTCAGCTTTACTACTAGCTGTCTCTGGAGAGGTTCTGTTTCCTTTCCTGCCAACTTCTGAGAAAAGAAGGGAAAAAAAGAAATTACCTTTGGAAGGTGCTCACTGTCACAGGGATGTAGATCAGTGGAGCTTAGTTTGACACAGTGAGGTACTGCCATTTACACCAACACAGGGCTGAAAGGGCAGAGTCTGACATAGTCAGTTTGTTATATTCATCTCACTTCCATATTTGCTGGAAACACTGGGACATATTTAAAGGAGAAAGGCGTAGTAGAAAAATGTACTTGCTTTTTCAACAGTTCCTTTTACCATCTGTCTTTGGTACCAGCCTAGCTGAGGAGCCCACTAGAGCTGAGGGAATTCCAATAAAAATCCTGGAGTTAATATTCTGAAAGATTTATTTACAACATGTTATTTGGGCAACCAACATGGTCACTGGGATATTCATGGAATGAAAGCACAGGCATTTATTTTTATTATTATCATTAGTGTTGTTGTTGTTGTTGTAATTGTTACTATTATTATTATTATTATTGATGTTGTTATTATATGAAAATTTAAATAACTTTCACAAAGCCTTTTCCCAACTTCAAAGCACACCGTTGCAGCTGCTTGCACACGTGATCCCCTTGAAGTCAGCAGAGCTGCAGAAAGAGACCATGGGCCTTATTTTTGCCATACAGAGAGACTCCATCACATTCTTGACGTGACATCTCCTTTCCTCAGCTCACAATTTCCCATCTTGGTTTGAAACTGTGATCTTGTACTGCTAGAGACACTGGAAGCTTTGCTTTGCAATTCAATTTAATGACAGTAGCAAGACTGTATCCTCCTTTCAGTAACTCCTGTTGCTGGGGATTTTTCTCTGGCGTTGTACAAACCTAGAATTACCCTTTGCCAAAAGTTTTCAATTTGTGAGCCAAGTTGTCTGACCCAGATCAGACAGAGAGGTCACAGACGGCCAACCTGGAAGCCCTGCACCATCGCAGCACTCCTGGATTCCTTTACAGAGAGGTGTTTTCTGAAGGTAATACATGCGTGCAGAAAGCCACATATATCTCTGTTGCCTTTGTGAAGCACTCAGTTTCTCGGTACATTAATTATTCTTTTAGTGAAGATTGATTTAAACAAAACACAGTCACTCCTTTACAGTAATAGTGCATCTGCTGTGCATAGTTCAGTACAGGAATCACACGGAATCGAAATGCTGTCAGAGCTCTCTATCTGCACTTGTCTGATTCTGTCTTGGTGTTTCCTTTGGATAGTCTCTGATTTATGCTTGTTTAGCATAGTGCATATTGATATTGCACAAACTCATTATGGTGCTGCTGCAGCCGTGGACAACAAACAAATGGATACAACTTAGGTAGTTTGTGTTCACTCTGTCTGGCCAATTGCATTTTATGGGGAGATTGTGAGGCACTTCCGTGAAGGAAAACACACAGACAAGAGCTACATGATCTCCATGTCATTTTCAGGGATAAGAAGCATGAAGGATACTGTATTTCCCACCTTAGCTGTTCCAATGGCAGTTTTAGTGGCCAAGGAGTCAGTCAGGGCACTGTGCTCCTTCTCTGTGCTGACAGTGTTGGTTGAATGTTCCAGCAGCATGGCTCCATGAGGACAGAAGTGGGCAGGAAGAAAGCAAGGAGATCATGAACCTTCTCACACATAGGCTTTGAAGTCAAGGAATGAAGGAAGAACAGGAGCATTTACTTTCTCAGGAAAGCCCTGAAGTTTCTCTGCAGTGGTCTCAAGTCTAAATCCTTACTGCTTCTTGCCTGGAAGAGGCACCACTGGATGAATTTTGTGCAAAACACTCCCGCCCATGGGAGGAAAAAGCTATTTGGATGTGCATTAACACCGCAGTGCTGCAGCCCATGGATAGAAGACTGGAGAGAGGGAAGGCTTCTGGGGAGTTGCCAGTTCCCTGGGAAGTCTCACATCCTTCTTCCTTCAGGGGTTACAGAGATTTATGAAGCTGGAAGGTTCAGACACAGCTTCAGCATTTCCATCACATCCACACTGGCTCCCTGCTAGGATGTCCTTGGGACCTACCTGTGCTGCTGGCAGCAGAGCCCTGCACTTCTGTTGTGAAGTCCACTCTGAGACTGCTGCAGCTTTTAAATAAAAATTAGCATCCTAAGCTAAATTGAATTCTTTCATTTGATCTGAAAGTCTTCAGTTGCAGTTCTGTCTCTTTGGCTTTTTCCAGTTTTTATTTTCCACTGTCTAGAGATACTCCAGAAAAATAGAGTTTTAGAAGCTCTGTGCTTCTGAGAGATAAGCTGAATCCTCAGCAGTGTTTCCATGAGCACAGGACCCCAGCTAGTGCTCGAATGTCCTGCATTCACATCCATTAGGTGATTCATTGAGGTATTTGTAACGAGTGCTGTCCTGTGTGTGCAGAGATAATGCTAATACAGCAAGCACTGTGTGCCCCACGATGCTTTTTGCTCTCAATCTGTGGCTAATTCCTGCTGAAAACTGTCTATACTGTTTATTACTCATTGGTACTGTCCCTGTAATTTTATTCCATACACTATATATCATGGAAGCACCTCCCAACCCTGCAATTAAATATTAAGCAATTATTTTTCAGAGATATCTGTTCCATATGTCCATGGAGACTATCCTGCTTGGCTAAAGCAGACTGTGGGACACTGGAAGCCAGTTTTCAGTTCTCTGAGCAGTATCTGGTGTGCCACTGCAGCAGTCCTGGTGTGGCCTTTAGGTCTGGTAGTGCAGCATCCTTGCCCCTTGGCAAAGCAGGAGGGGGTCGTGGTTTGACCATGATTCCTCTTGTGTCCAGGGTTTTTGTAGCACCTGGTCCCCATTTCTTTTCCTGTAACAGAAGGCAATTAAGTGTTCCTGCCCAAATCATTTCTCCAGGTGTGTCCTGGCCACATGGGACTGATGGCAGTAAAACTGCTTCATCTTGAAGTTCATCCAAAATGTATGTGAAGAGATCTCCAGGCTACATGGGGCCATTAAAAGCATTTTGTCCAACCTTCTGGCATAGCATAGACCAGAGTCTCTTAATTTCTGCATCAAGAGCGGAAATTCTGTTTGAGGTAGAGTTTGTCTTTTAGAAAGATTGTCTTGATTGTATCAAGTGGGATGGAAAATACATCACAGTGTAGAAAAGTCTCCCTGGGCAGTTAATGCTGACTCTTTAGCAGGGTTTAGATCCTGTTTCTGTCTGCCATGCACATTTTTTTGTGCTGGATTTAAGGAGCTGCCAGCTCTTAGAAATCTCTGGTTATTGTGGTGTGATTCTTGGGGTGTTGTGCTGGGCCAGGAGCTGGACTTGATGATCCTTGTGGGTCCCTTCCAACTCAGGATATTCTGTGATTCTCTGATTCTTCTGCTTAGAAGGCTAAACAGGATATTACCATTTGTATGTGTTTGCTGTTAAATGGTGACAACACAGATGTCTTTTTTTTTGTTTGTTTGTGGTGTTTGCCACCTTTCTGCTTCTGCAGTATCTTCCCAAAAATAATATGACCAAATCTTGCCCTAAATTTGATACCTCTTAGGGCAGTCTGTCAGGTTGTGGTCTTCTTTAGTTATTTCTATCCCATTTCTTTAATTGCTGCTCCTTAAAAGGTGATCAAAAACTTTCTGAAAATCTTAGTAGTCGTTTTTTTGCCTCCATCACTTCCTTATGCAAGTGTGGCAAAATCTCCAATGCCAGAACAGATGGTCTTGTAAACAAGCTAGACATTGATTCAAAGCATTTCGTAGCATTTCAGATGATTACACTGAGTAACTCTATATTAGCTCTCTTGCTTCTTTAAAACTGCATGATTGCTTTGAGAAGTTTGTATGAAGCCCTTCTGTATGTCTTTTGTTAAACACTACATTTTGTGTGTTTTCTTAGGAGAGTCGAGGCAACTGGCTGCATTTACTGCCAGACCTTTAGGGTAATTCTGAAAGTCCACCAAGCCCCCTTTCAAGATCTCCAATTCCCATTTTCTGCTTTCTTAAGTTTTAATGACATTCTGGTGGTAGGAGGCTCCTGTCTGTTCTGCTCTGCCTTTTGCATTAAGCACTTCCCAAGAGCTGTTAGTGTTTAGTTGGTGTCTGGCAGACCATCACAAGTATTTTACCTGTTTACTTTTTTCTTCTGGAAAATTCTTCTGGGTCTGTTTCTAGTCTTTGTTGGAAGTGTGGATAGCACCAGGCCAACCTTGTCCATGAAAGGCAGGAGGTGAACCCAGACTAATACTTGTCAGCCTAATTTCATTGCTCAGGGTGAAGAAGTAGTGAGAATAAGCACGCAAAAATACAATATGAAATATATTACGTGAAAAATTATTTTGGTCTTAATACTTTACATAAAAAAGGAAAAGTTCTTACAAAACACATGTATCTAGAACAGGTGTATTTAAATACCTTTTTAAAATGTGCTAGGTTTACCAGAGGAGAAAGGAAGAAAATTCCTATGGAGGACTCAAATGGAATAGATGATTCCTAGGTCTTCACAGAGAATTCTTTGAAACTGCTTTATGGCAGTTAGTTTCTTGCTTTGCAGCCAGGCTAGCTGAAATCAGTGATATCTCTCAAGGAGTAAACCCTTCTGAGCCTGAACTGATTATCAGGACCAGCTTGTCAAATTGCCTTATGGTTTTGCAGGGAAGTCCCTTAAAACAGGGCTTTTTTAATGCATTAGCTATTTTCTGTCACATTCAGGCTTCTGTATTCAGGCATATAGCTTTGGAGTCAGGCATAAAGAGTTAGAGACTTTCCTAAAGTGTTGGATGGCATTTTGGCTTCTACATATTGTAATATGGGTTTAAAAATAAAATCACCACCTCACAGTACTTTCTGCCAGCTTGGTGTAATCGGTGGGAGAGATGGTAGCTGTACATTGCTTCCATCCTTGATGCATGACATGTAAATTCATTGAGCTTTAATATAAACTGGTTTAAAATCAGGCAGCACCTGCTTAATCCATGAATAGCTGCTGGCTGTGTTCACAGTAAAGAGAGCTCACAGCTGATCTGTTTTCTTTTCTCTCCTGAAAAGAAAAAGTCAGTAGATATAAAAAGACTAAGTAATAAATATTTTTACACTGCACTGATGAGGCATTCTTGGAAAACAGCAAGCTAAACAACTCTACATAATTCAGTAGATGGAAAAGTGGACTGAGAGGCAGGAAATAATTATGAGAGCTGGGAGAAAATTTTCCTTCTGTGACGAGATGTGAAGCAGAAATTGTTAGTGGAAAATATCCATTTGTGAAGAACACTATTTGTGGTTTTCTTGAAATAGTAAAAGCACCTGAAAATACAAGGGGGCATTATTTGGAAGTGCGCCAGGTGGAGCTGCAGGAAGTTGCCCCTTAAACACCTGTCTGGCCCCCAAGGTGGGAGAGTGCTCGGTGTCCCAGGGCAGTGGGACTCCTGGGATAATGCTTTGGGAGGACTCCTGGGTGGCAGTAGGTGTACGGAGCATCCTGTAAAATAAATACTAAATACTGTACTTTCTAAACATAGACACAATGGAGCTAAATGCCAACACAACCCAAAAAATGCCCTTTGTTAGCCAGAGTAAGGAGTCTGTCTGTCTTGCTGAATGCTGTGGGAGGGGAGGGGAAAATAATTTTCAAGGCTATAAAAAGACTCTCCAAAAGATGCAGTTGGGAGAAGTGGGAGGGGGCACAGATGAAGTGTAGATTTAGAATGTTGAAAAATGATTATTTTATCCAAATCAGCTGGATGGCTAGTTCTTTTAGACTATTATTGCCACCAGAACCTCAGCCCTGCTCTAAATCAACTCAGCATTTCATCAAGAAGCCTATTCTTTGCTATAAGAGACCAAGAGTGCACAATTATGGGTTTCTTTTCCCCCTTGCATAATAAAATTGGGAGATTATCATCAAGTTTCTATTCAGATTTTAGGAAGTCTTTTTTATTTTATTTTTAAAACCCATCTTTGTCTGTAAGAGCTCCCTGTTCAGGCCAGCATGTGGCAATGATTACTGCTGTAAAGGCTTCGATGGAGATGTGCTCTATTTCATTCTCAATGAGGGTTGATGGCATTTTGAGAGGCTCAGAATATCCTTTGATTACCGTATAAAACAGGCTGGGGAAGATGGCAGTGCAGCGTGCACATAGGAGGGGGCTGCTGCCCCGAGGATCACTCATCAACTTTCTTTTGTGCCCTTTTTTTTTTTTATCTTCCATGTCACAATCACAAATCATGAGCGTGTTGTGGTTTTGGTCCTATTCTCCATCCTTTCCCTGTTTTGGGATTTGAAGCTTGAGGTTTGTACAGAAAAGGAGATGCTGCTGCTCCTGTGTTTTGGACAGCACAGGAGCAGGAGCAGTGCTGACCCCTCTGTCCCACAGGAAATTGTTAGAACAGGTGGGAAATAATACCTCATCTCTTTCAAATTGTGGGGAATTGGCTCAGTGTTAAAAGGTGCCATTTACTGTAAAGTGTCTTGGAGAGTGTATTAAAAAAGAAAATGACAGAAAGGTAGTCCTGAGTAACAGGAGGGATGAGGGAATCAAGGAGATTGAAAGGAAAAGATAGGCAATGCCAGCTGTCTCTCTTCCTGCTCTGCTCTCTGTTTGACACTCAGGTGCATTAACACAAAGTGACAGGCAAAGGGAGTCCTTACGTCTTCATTCTTGTGTTATGCTTAGATCAAAGGGCATATTGTGCCAGCTGAAATATGTTTGCCAGTCCCTCTGAAGGTAGGAAGGATGAAAGTTTCTGAGGTCCAGAGAACAGGTGGGTTTCCAAGCCTTTGGTGCCATACAGCAGGAGAATGCTTTTATTTCCATCCCAGGTATCAGGCTCAAAGAGATGAGGCTACAGAAAAGCATTTCACCTATCTTTCCCTGTCAGTGTATATGGATACTGAGTTTTGTGCCCAAATAGTGCATCTCTTAAGAGATTATTTTCATTGATGGTCTTGTCATCTTTGACTTCTCTCCTTGATGAAGTGTTAGACTGAAAATATATGGTTTATATCTGGTATTTTCCAGTAACAGCACAAAAAATACTCTGTGCAGTGGTACGTTATTTCCCATAGCACTATGCCAAGATTATTAGGCATGTTTTGTTTGTGATATATGCCATTTACTGTTCACAGTCCAAATTAAATTACTCCTAGGAGGCAGTTTGGGTATCCCAATGCATGTGGACTGCTCTAAAAGAGTTAACAAGTATGAAAACAGACAGTTGTTAAGAGAGAAAATTATGCAAGAGAAAGTGGTAATGACTTATCTGAAGCTAAGAAGTTGGTCAGACCTGAACCCAGGGGGCTGGTGAAACGTCCATACTGACTTTGGACAGGTTCAGGGATGTCTTAAACCCACCATTCTGCCAGGACATGGGCTGGCATATCCAACTGACACAGGCAGCCTATGGGAACTGAGTTAAAGATCAGGCTGCCTGCAAATCTCACCTGTCCTCTGGCAAACAACAACCAGAAAAAACTTAGGTGTAGAAAAAGACTTACTCATTGTTTCTTCTATTTATTTTTTCCCTCACTGATCGAAGCTGGATGTTTTGTGTCTTGATTGTAGAAGAAGCAGTTGTTGGGGACTGGAGCAAACACTTCACACAGACTGATGCTTACATTGTTTTTGTACTTGTGATCAACATTTAAGTTAAAACGTGTGACACATTCTGAGGAAAGGTACTGCAGGAAAAGGGGCTAGGATGTCATAATTTCTCATAAAGATTCCTCGATCGTCAATGGAACTTTATGGCCAAGGAATGCCAGACTTGTGTCAGGTGCTGTGAGCTGTAAGGATGGATATGCTTGAACCTTAACAGGCCAGAGAGGTGTCTAATCCTTTCTTTTTATATATGGCCCTTCTCTGAGCAGGGGCTGGGACCGGAAGCCTCCGGAGGTCTGAAAAGCCTTCTAGCAATTACTATACAAACAGCATTCAGTTTCTATTTAACATTACACAGCTATCTCATGGTGCATGTTTTTTCCTTTGATTTTCATCTCAGAAATGTTCGCTGTCTGGAGCAGGGCAGAGTAATCTACAAATTCTGTGGAAGCAGGACTGTGGCCAAGCAGGGGTGGCTGTTCTCCTGGAATGGTCTTTCCTATTGGAATTTCAGTTCAGATCAGTTGTAAATACCAGGCTGCTCCCTTGGAATGTAGCTGGAGTTTGCTTGGGGGCTGGCGGGACACTCTGCATTGTGTTCTCTGCCTGCAGCCCTGCCAGATCATCCCAAACATTATTCAGATCCACTCACATAAATCAGCTGTCCTTCCTGGAGAACTGCTGAAATGTTGGTGCTTGCAGCAAGATCTCATATCTTACATGCTTTGGTTTGGTGACTCGAGCCTGGATACTCCCTTGGTTTGAAATTAGGTAAAGGGTTTCTAGGGGAAGAAGGAGAGTGACTTGTTTCTGGGGGCACACAGCCCAGGACTGATGAACTGCTACAAAGAAGTGTTGCCAGAGCTTGCTCAAAACAGATAATCACTGAGTTGCCTGAGGCATGGACCACAGGATGCCCCTGAACTGGACTTGGGAGCAGCACCCCAGTGAGAAGGTGGGAGTGTTTTACTCCTGCTCTATGTTTGGTGCTTTTTGTGTACAAGAGCAGAAGGAGAGGAAGAGGGAGTTGGGTTTTATGCAGTTTGAGCAGTATCAGAGTGGGTTCAAACGTGTGTGTATATTCATGCTGGCAAAGTCTTGCCTTTAGCAGAGAAAAATCTTTCAGTCCCATGAGCTTAGCAGGCTGCTTAAGAGCAAGCAACAGCAATGATTGTGCAACCCTATCAACATTTCTGTGGGTGGTCAGGAAAACCAACTCTGCAGCAGTGAGGGGGCTCTAGGGAGTCTGTGCTGGCAGCAAAGCATGGAGGTACCAGCTTAGGCTGTAAAGAAAATGTTTCTTATTTTCTGTGTGGTGGCAGCTGCATACCACCCATAAACCCACAGCAGCACTGAGTGCCTCCAGCATTTCTTCCATGAAATGTGCTCTGGGTGCAGCCATGAAGGCAGCAGTGCTCAGCCGGAGTGGGATGAGCTGTGCCATGGGCAGCAGGAGAAGCACAGCCCTGGGTGCCAGGCTCAGGCATGACACTAGACCCAAGTAAGAGGAGACAAGGCAGAGGCATATTCACAGAGCTACATAAATATGAGTGGCAGGACCCAACAAGGCTTTGATTTCATTACAGTTTAAGATGCAGCCAGAAGATATTATGTCCCTGTTACAAAGGTCGAGATATTTACCTTTGGGAGATTTTAGAAGCAAGGAATTGGAAAATGAAATTAATGAATAGAAAGCAATAACACAAGCCAATATTCACGAAATGTTATTTACTACTCTTTGATCAAGGCTCATTTTATACAAACATTAGCTGTTATAACAGCTGATGTGTCACTGGTATTTCATACTGGAGGGCCTTGGGAAAAGGCTTTAGGAGATATTTTCTTGGGTTTTATCCTTTCTCCCCGTTGTCATGTTTTTTGCCTAAAATTCAGTCATGTACAGAATGAAATCTTGGGCATTTCTGAGGAGGGCTGCTTGTGGGCAGTTAAGAAAGTGAGGCTCCTTCTGGAGTGTGATGAGTTCCCCTGTCGATGGATGTGTGCACTCCACAGCTAATGGATATAACACACATTACACTATCAAAAGGGAGCCAGTATTGATTTTTTTTTTTTTCAGTATACAAACTGAGACTTCTTAAGTAGGCTTATGTAGTGAGGTCTTCAAGCAACCATCTGCTAAGGTCTCTGTCCATCTCAAAAAGACAGAGATGATAATTCAGTTGAGACTTTCACGGTCAGAAACCCAAAATTCTAGAGCTTTTCACTAAAGGAACACCTTCTAATTTTTTCAAGATAGTATTTAAGAGGCAAAAACAACAACCCCCCACAAAAATCAACAAAGTAAATTGGATTTCACATACAAAACAAGCTATTTAAGTTTTATCTGGTAAAATTCAAATATATTTTCTTCTCACAGTGTGATTCGTGTCCTGACCAATAAGAGTTGTCTGAGGGTAATCTTGGAAGCCTACAAAATTATGACCTCACATTGCAATTACCAGTCAATATAAGGACATTTAAACAATTAGATTAAATTTTCAAGCCCACTAAATGGCACCACAGCTGTTTTCTTTGCCTCCTGTTTTAATGGAACAGTGGCTACAGGGTATCAACTCATGGGGAAAAACAGTAAAGTAAAAAAATGTATAGACAGCAGTGGTGAAGAGCCATGTGTAAGGTTCTGTGGTAAGGGGTGTTGCAAGACAGAAATGTTTAGTGCAGCACTAAAGGGGAGGCATGAAAAAACACAGTTATAGTGATCTTAGTTGGCAGGCCACTGACTGGAAAGTGTCTTGTCAGCAAAAATAGCAATAAACACATTAATGCCAGTCCATTGTCTCCTGACATCTTGGGACAGGGGTATGCTAAGAAGGCTTGTTACTGTGTTGTTATAGTTGCAGGGTATGTATTTAAGTATTAGAGTCACAGCCAAGAAGAGCTAAAGATAGGACGGTGGGTTTAGCCTGTGGAGCAGAGCCCACAGATGCATAATGTGGCCATCCTAGAACAGTATTTTTTTAAGCTGCTAATCTTCTAAACATTTACTGGCAGAGGGGTATAGCCCTGTGTGCTAAAGTCAAGCCTATTGGCAGAAGACTTGCTTTTCTAAGTTGTCTTTAAGACATCACTGAAAGATGTCTGAACTGAAAGTACTTCAAAGACAGCTCTGCCCTTTTTCATCCAGAATCAATGAACCAACCTTGGAAGTTCATGGGAGTGCCTGTGTGGAAACAGGGAGATGTAAATGAAAGGAGGTGCGATACATCCCAGTGTGGCACGGGAGAGAAAAGAAGTGGTGACAGTCCCTGGTTTAGGGCCTGTAACCCTGGACAGCAGCCAAACACTGTGCCCTGCCACACAGAGATAGCACAGCATTGTTCCAGCTCCTTCCACTCCTGCAAGGTGGGAGGCTGCAGCCACCTTGGAAGACAAAAGCAGGAAACCTTCTCGCCAGTGTCATAGCTTGCAGGTGTGAGGAAGGAAGCTGGGAGCTTTACAACAGAGCTTTGGATTCCTCACTGTTGGGAGAGTTGTTTCTCTTTAGTCACCACTTTATATTCCTTCTCTGGATCCTACATGTAACCATGAGTTTGCCTAAAACTTCACCACCCTCCATGGACCGTAGTTTACCTCTTTCCTATCTTCAGTCTCCTCCATCTTTTCAGAGTAGATGGAAAGCTGGCCTGAATTCAAGTAAATACAAAATCAGAGGGCAAGGCAGATTAAGTCTCCTGCAGTGCAGTGTCTCAGAGCCATCAATAGGGCTTTAAAGTAGCATCTGGCAGACTCAGGAGATGTTTTTTATCCATTTGTCTAACACATTCTGCATTGTAACCTGTTGTTGCCCGTGTGTCATTACAAGTGGACTGTAAATCTGGAGGGGTTCGGAGGCAATCACAGCATCTCCGGTTTTCAAGGTGTTTCCTGATTAAAGGGACCTTCCTAATTATCGCAAACAACCCTCTTGCACAAGCCTGTGAAGTTGGAGGCTTACTGCAAAGTCTGTATCCAGTGTGTTGGTGTCTGTTCCCTTTAAAAAAGTAACATCTGGTAAAGTGTCTTACGTTCCCTCTTTGATTACGGCCTTCACTCGCAGTGAGCCCAAGTGAGATCAGTGGTTCTGTCTAACACTGGTGAGACACACAGCTTGTCGTTGGGGATGAGGCATTTGCCCTGACTGAATTCTTTGAATTTTGGGTCCAGTTAGGAAATCTGACTGATGTGGATGTTTCTCCCAATTAGCTCATACAGCTCATGTGACTTGTTTCATTCATGGGACCTCTTGTTACGTATCCATCATCCATTTTTCTTTGCTATTAGCATGAAATTGGACACAGCCCTCCTCCTGCCTACACCCCTGTGTCAGGAGTAAGTATTTCACATTCGGCCTTCATCCTTTAGGCTTTCCTCCTTTCTTCACTACCTTTTTTCTGTTTCAACTCCTTTTTCCTGCACAGATGACCTAAAAGCCAACAGGTAATGAAGTGTATATATAAGGAATCAAATAGTTAAGATCTCCAGACTCAGCCTGGATTTGTGTGCAAACTCTAAGGACCCACACCCAAAATTCTGACAACTTTTCTAGAAAAAGCATTTAGGTAAAAGGCTTGGATGAATCTGTACATCTTTCCTTCCTATCTGTAGGTCATGATTTTGAAATTTCCTTGCCTGCCCGTGCTGACAAGCAAAATGGTAGATTGAGTTGAACCACTGAGTTGAGGTGCCAATACACAGTTCACCAACCTGAAATGCACTTCCTGATGGAATTACACATGGTGTGGGTGACCCCATAATTCTCACCACAGGACACACTGAAAGTATCACCCCAGGAATAAACAGAGATGATAGTGGCCTCTATCCCCAGTCAGCAGGAAATTTCCCAAACATGAGGTTTAAGGGGTTTGATCAGAAATCAGGGGAGGTTGCCAGAGTAATAGAAGAGGAAATACCACGTTCACCTCTTGCATCTGTATGTGTCCAGCTTCCATATGCCTAGTAGGAGACAAGTTTTCCTGCCCCATTTCTATCCCCGCTGAGCACCACTGGGCAGATGGATGCTTTGTGGGTCCACACCAAAGCCTGGAAGCGCAGGATGGGCAGGGCTTCCCCTGCCCAGCCTGGCAGGGCAGGCACAGGAGGCACAGCCATGACTTGCTGTTGAAGCTTGTCCTCTTGGGAGCCTCCTTTCCCATGCTGTGTCTTTCTTCCAACAGAACCAGTTTGTGTACCGGGATGGTGGCTATGCTGCGGAGGTGCCGATGCCGTACAGAGCTCCAGGCTGCATCATTCCAGAAGCCCCAGCTACTCAAGGGGCCACAGGAGAGATCTTTGAAGACACTTGCTGCAATGGTACACTGCGGAAACAGGTGGCAACCCTGGCAAAAGAGGACAGCAGCACCCAGAGGTACAGCGCTGACCCCACCGTCTTCATTCCCGAGCGGGTCGTGCGGGGAGAGCTGGATGAGGATGGGTACATGACACCGATGCGAGACAAACCTAAAACAGGTAAAATATTGGCTTTCCAGAGAGGTTCCTGGTCTTGCCTGGCTGTATTTTTTCTCTTTGTACATCGGCAGCTTTTCATCAAAAATGGCTTTATTTAGTTACCCATTAAGGTTGAAGCATTCTGACTAGGTTAATAGTCCTTTTCATCGGGATTTGGTTTTCTCTCCTTAATTTTCTACTTTGAAATGCTCAAATGTGCCAGTATGTCAAAGTTGGTAATTCCCCCCCCCCCCTTTTTTGGGGGGGGGAAATAACAGGAGGAATGAAAGAAAGCCAAGCCCGCTTCTATCCAAACACAAATCTTTAGTTATTTCCAAGGGAAGGATCTATCTTTGGCCAGCCATAGTCCCAACTTTGCTTTGCTTATTGATCATCTTATTCTTGGCATTGTGCTTGGTAAATGTCATGTTGAACCTACCACAGAACTGATAGACACAGCTGGCATTTTATACCCAAGAGAAGTCCAGGATTGAAAGAACAAGATGTGCTTTAAAGAGAGCATCACTGCAAGGGGAAAATTGCATAAATCTGTGCCGGCTCACCATGCTGCACTTCCCAGTTTGCCCTCATTCATTTCTTCCTCTTTAAGTAATGATAGCAGTCATTTAGGTATAAGGGGATGTGTCATTATTAATTTGCATCCAAAGCTTTGCATTATCTTTAAAGAAATTAATAAGTGCAAATGTAAATGACAAGTCACTACTGTGTTTGCTAAGCCACTTGTCCTTTGTGTTACGTGATGGAGGAATGGAGGGAGCCCTGGGGCTTGACCCATGGCAGTAGCAGTTGTGGGAGTCTCCCTTGCAGTGAGTTACTTTCAGTGTGAGCCCACATATATGTACCCATACAGGTGCACCCTGGGGATCCTCAGAGTTCTGCAGGAGCCACCGGAGCCCTCAAGGATGTGGCAGTAGCAGCTCAGGAGAAAGCGGCTCCTTCCTGACTCCCTGGGCACAGACACAGGGTTGTCATGGTGTGGCCACACACTGTGTGTTCCATGCCAGCTTCAGGGTTCAATCAAAGCACTGCTTGGCTGTCGTAACTAAAAAAAAATGTTCCCGCTATTCAGCTCATATTCAGTGACATCTTAGCTGTGGGTTCAAAGGTGTTCACTGGGTCTTGAACTTTTGCCTTTAATAGTTTTGGCCCCATTCTGAATAAAACCAGATGATGCCATGAGAGCAGGCAGGGCCTTTTTCCTTGCACCAGGACTCTGTGGAGGTGGGTGCAGAGCCCTTGAGCAGCACCATGCTGCTGGGAATGGGGTGTTAATCCACAGCAAGTGATTTGAGGCAGCTATAACCTGCACCAAGTCTTGTTCTGCAGCTGATCTAAGGCTCTCTTGTTCCCTTTCCAGGACTCATATGTATAACTTTTTTTTCATAATGCTTTACGGCCCTTTGTCCTTCAGGGATGGAAGGTTTTTAATCAGGCAAATTGTTCCGTTAGAAAGGAAGTTGTCTTAAAAGTTAGCCCTTGGGGATAGGCTTTGTGCAGAGAGGCTTAACTAAGATTCCTATAGAGTTTTCTGGATGGAAGAACTTCAGAGCAGAGGGTTTGCTAGTAGGTCCAAGGTTGCAGAGGCAAGAGTCTGGCAGCGTGTTTCGCTCTGTAGATGATACAGTGAGATGAAGTCCAGGGGAGCACATGGGCTATGGCTCAGTAAGAGCTGTAGTTTAGTTGGCCAGGGTGTTTGATAAGACAGTCTGTCTAAGGTATCTGTTTTAGCCCATATTGTCTGTTTAGCTTGTAAGTACTTCATTTTTCACAAGTGTATGTTCAACATAGTTGACTCCTGATCCCATCTGGAGTTCTAGGAATGGATGAGGTGGAGGGTGCTCTAGTCCAAGTGCTGCTTCTGGTCACATGATGCTACATGAACAGATTGCTACCACTCTTGGCTGACTTATTTTTTATCTTTCCTTAGATTACCTAAACCCAGTGGAAGAGAACCCATTTGTTTCCCGACGAAAGAATGGAGATCTCCAAGCTGTGGACAACCCAGAGTACCACAACGCTCCCAATGGGCAGCCCAAAGCAGAGGACGAGTACGTGAACGAGCCATTGTACCTCAATACTTTTGCCAACACCTTGGAAAACACCGAGTACCTGAAGAACAATTTGCCGGAGAAAGCCAAGAAGGCCTTTGACAACCCAGACTACTGGAACCACAGCCTGCCCCCACGGAGCACCCTCCAGCACCCGGACTACCTGCAAGAGTACAGCACAAAATACTTTTACAAACAGAATGGACGGATCCGGCCCATAGTGGCAGAGAATCCTGAATACCTCTCTGAGTTCTCCCTGAAGCCTGGCACTGTGCTGCCGCCTCCGCCCTACAGACACCGGAATACCGTGGTGTAGTGTCTGTGCTCTCACAGAAGTGGAAAGGCAACCCCTTCTAGCTGCCTCACTCTCTCTCGCTCTCCCTTTCTCTCTGCCGTTGTCCGTCCTTCCTCCGTCCCTCTCTCTCTTTCTCCCATGAGCTTCCTCTTCTTGCCAGTTCACTCATTTTTGATATTTCTAAGTGAAAGGATGTCTTGGAGTTGGTTGCAGATTGGGTTTGGAACCTGGAAGGAAGGAAAGAAAGAAACTGAAAGAAGACGTGTACAACCTGGCCTTTCCCACTTTCCACAGATGCAGGGGGTTGGATGCCCAGAGAAGCCAGTTGGTACCAGGAAAGGCCAGTGGCAGTGCTGCTGTCGAGCTTGTTCTCAGTGATTCAACCAGACACCATAGGGGAAGCCACAGAAAGGCTGATTCTTTCAGCAGGAACTGATAAGAGTCTGTACAGCACTCCTGGAAATCTCCATGCAATTTCCACCAGGGTGAAAAATGGACAATTTTTATATCCTGTGTTATAGCGTAGTAATTGAGATTGAGAATCCAATTTCTTTCTCTAACACTTTCTATCCCAGCGACTGAAAATGGCTAGTGTAGCTTTTCAAAAACATTCAGATCTTCATTGTGGCTTTCCAAGAAATGATGATGTGACTCCCACATACAGCTAAACCCTTCTTCTGAGCCACACTGTGACTTTGTGCCAATTCCCAGCCACAGAGACTCCCGCTCAGAACTGGTACCCTGACATGACCATTTTTGTATGTGTGCCAACACAACAAACACTTTAAACACAAAATACCTTTCAGATGAGAGTAACAAAACCACACCTCCAATATGTTCCTTTTGAAGCTAAAAAACAAGCCAAGAAATGAAGATTTGTATGCCAAAAGATTTCCTTTCCTGTTTTATACCTGCTGACTATAAACACTTCAAAAGATCATCACTAATTCTTCCCTCTTTTTCTTCTTCATGGTCATGAAGGGAGCTGGGGATGCTGTCAGGCAACACAGAGGACAAGACACAGAACTGAAGAGTTTGATAGGGGTCACTGATGTTCTGTAGGATGGGGTGGGAAGGGTCCTTTAAACTGGAAGACAGACACTGGACTGGAGAAAACGCACATAGCGGTTCACTGGAAAGTTAGTTTGCACTTAACCTCTGATTTTATTTGAATTGTTTTCTGGATTTTGAATGAAGCAATATGGACGTGACCAGCAAAATACAAAATAAGAATTTTAAATTAAAAAAAGAAGTAATAATTATATGTAAAGTATGACTGTGGAAATGCCAAAATGAAGCAAATCAAGTCTTTGGAACAACATCTGCCAATTCTGAGAGGCCGATGCAGTGACTGCTTCAGAGAATACAGTGACAGAGCAGCCAGCTCTTCCTGCTGCTGTGTGAAGGACAGCAGAGCAAGCCCTGGAAAGGATCAGAGTAGGCAAATGTCCTGCTCTGGCTTGCAGCATAGTACAGAATACCATTTTTCTAAAAGGAGGATTACTCTGGCACAGAAGACAGTGCATAGGAGGTTTGAGAAGTCATAATGTGCATGATTTGCAGAGCTTTCTGTCAAAAATATACATAAGTATATGTCAGTCTCCTTGTACTTAGTTCTGCCTTTATCAACCTCATTTTTTAGGTAGACACCCCCTGACCTGCTCCTCTTTGGAAATCCCTTTCAAACCAGAGTTCTGGACATTTTTAGTGATCTGGGGCAGATGGAGCTGGGAAAGGAGACGTAGGGGCCGGAGCCAACAAGGCTTGCTCCTGGCACACCAAGACCATGTGTGTAAGAGCATTTGTGAACCTACTTCTCCACCAAACATCTTAAGGAACTATTAGGTACCTTTGGAGATCTGCCTTTCTCTATCTATCAAGGCTTTTAAAGGGAAGAAGCAAAACCTGGTGGATGGCAGTCTTGGGTGGTGCAACAGTATTTCAGTTTATGTGCTTCAGTTCTGTTAGGGTTGAGATCTTTGGGGTGGCCTAATCTGGCAACAAAACCAGCAACAACCAGTGGTCTGGAAATGGCATCACCCTCATCTAAATTCCTGCCATTCCAACAGCTTGCCACCTTTAATCTTAGGGAAGCAGAGGAAGGAGTAAGAAACAAGCAATAGTTACCCGAAGCTTGGTGGCTGAGGGTCAGATTGACAAAGGTGTGAAGAGATTTCAAACCTGAGTTGGTTGTTACCCTTGTAGATGGAAAACAAACTGTGTGTGATCACGAGGCTGGTTCAGCCAGCGAGCTGTTTGTGCATCAGGTGTGTCCAGGCCAGCTGCAACCAGGTGTACACCAAGTATGTAGCGGAAGGTTCTGAAAGCAGCAAGAACAGGTACAGATCTTTGAGCTTGAGGTGTTAAAAGGAGATCTTGGATCAAGTGGTACCAAGGTGGTTTGTGGTGACAAGACCAAATGGCCAGCAGACTACTGTCATGGAATAGATGAATACAATCCTGCACTGAGGGGCCTCTTCTGGTGCCCCTGATAGCTCCTCACCATGTTAGTGGGACAGGGGCAGGCACTGGGCAGGGGCTAGGGCACAGAGGGTGGCATGAGGCCCTGGATGGCTGCTCCAGGGAAGGTTTGCCCACAGCAGTGCTCACAGGGTGTCGTCTGAGGCACAGGCCAAGGTCTGCCAGGCTGGGACAATGCTGCCAAGCTGCCTGGGGACAGAGACCAGCGCAGGAATGTGGGTCTCTTTTCAGCACAGCAGCTGCCCTCAGTACCGTAGGTAGGTGGAGAAGGTTGATTTGTCCCTGAACAAGTCTTGTAACAGAGTAACTCCTAATGGAGAAAAAAACATAAAATAAAATCATGGCACAGCTCACATGTTTGAATTCAGAGATGAACTCAAAGGCTGCTGGGGCAGAGGCAGGCACACCTCCAGAGCCAGGCACTGGGATGGAGCTGCTCACACAAGCTGAGGCCTGTTTGTTCCTCTGGTAATGAAGCAGTGCTCATGTTGGAAACAAGCCCATGGAGTAATCCAAATGTAAATACTGATGGGGTTTAACAGTTTACGTTTCATTTCTTACAAGGCTTGAATTATTTATTAATTTTATTTGTTGACTGTGGGTATGCTATAATATATTAAGTAGCATGGAAATGCAGAGGTTCCTGCAAGTGGAGCAGCAGGAAAGCTGGAAGAGGAGCTTGGGCTCTGCCTGGCAGCCAGGCTGAGCCCTGCTGAGCCATGCTAGTGGATCTGGGATAGCAGAGGACAGGTGGAGGCTTAATGAACACAGTGATTTGGGATGAGAGAGAACTCCACACACTGCAGCTTCACAATTTTTTTTTTTTGTTATTTTCTGAGCTTCTGGTTTGAGTCACAGTTGCCAAAACTGGCCCTTGGGTTCTGTGCCGTGCCAGTTGCTGACCCGTGCCCAACAGATGGGCCTGTGTGGTGCTGAGGCCACTGGTGAACCAACTCCTTTTCCCTGGTGAGAGCAGCAGTTATCTGAACCCTTCCCCTTTCCTCTGGAAGAGAAGTTCTGAGCTATGCTTGCAGGTTTTGCCTCTTTGCAACAGATAGTTTAACCATGGCTAGAGAAAACAAGAAAGGGAAACTGAGAGCAGAACTGTTTGGCTGCTTTAATCTGATCAGCAGAAACACCTGGCTGTCCCTAACTTGAATCTCTGCCTTACTGGGTATTGCTGCTGGCTTGGTGAAAGAACTTGGGCAAGTGCACGTGGCAAAATCATGGCAAGCATTCAGCTGGGATTCATACAGGATGAAAGATGAGGGCCAGGCTCTTTAATGCATAATGACAGGTTTGGGGGAAAAGCATCTATTTCCACACACAAACTGCATTTTGTCAGCACAAAGTAGCAGGTGAGCGCATCAACAAAAGTACTTTGGGTGTAATTCACTCTCTAGTGCTAGAGAAGTATCTGTATATGGCACACTTGGGTTTTGTGGGTTTTAGAATGCAGTCTCCTGTTTATAAATGTTCTCCTTCCTCCTTTTGTGGCCTGTGCAACAGGAGAGCAGTGACCAACTTTTCAAGAGCGTGTTTTTACCTGAGTGTGGGTCAGCCATTGTCCAAGGCACAAAGCAACATGCTAAAGGAAAGAGAACAACAGCTAATTTTTTCCTGATCTCTCTCAGTGATACTTGTCTTACCTGTTATCATCTACCTGAGGGTTATTGCAAGCAGACGTGGTTGCTGGGGCTGATTGACTCACTGTAACATAATTGGCTGAAACCAACTACTTTTAAGTTTACTTCTTCAGCTCTTTTCAGATTTTTCTTTTTCTTGAAAACAGCCAGGAGGGATTCTTACATGGCTATTGGCTCAGATATAGCAGAGTATTTACAACTATATTTCAAACAGATTGTCTCTCTCAGGTAGCAAGAGATGGAAATAAATCTGCAATAGGAGCCACCATGTGGGCCTGTTTCAGGTACCCTGAAATCCTTTTCTGTGTACAAAGAAATGTTGTGTTACCCCTGGATGTACCACTTACTTGGTAGAAAATGTGCTTCTTGACTGCAAGAGTCATATGCGATGATCTGACACCTGTTTCCACTAAAGATTTGAGAGGGAGAGTATTTCCCTCACCCTCAGCCACCACCAATCCCAGCCCAGAAGGAAAGAAAGTAGCACCTCTGGAAGAGCAGCTCAGCCCTGACTCTGTGGATCCAGTCTTTCCATAGCTTTAGGTAAAGCTGAGCAGCACAGGTGAGAAGTATGAGCTGTGAGCTGAGTCAGCCTAGAAATACAGCTTGGTTTTGGGGATGGAAAATCACATATTAAAGAAAAAATTTTTTTTTGTCCAGTGGTGTGTCTGTGTAGGTGTTGTGCATCATGGTAGCAGCTAATGGAATGATGGGATTGTTTGAGCTCCTTTATTCCATCTGGGAGATGAGGAGACTGGCACAAGACAGAATGAGGCTATTGGTCATGTAATTCCCCAGGACAACTGGAGGCATTCCTGTGAGCTGTGCTTCCCTGGCAGCCCAGGCACCCTTACAGAAGGGGTAGCGACCACTGCAGCACCCACGAGCACACAGAGGGACACTCACACTCCAGTGTGCCAGCCCTTTAGGGAGGAAGGAATGGGAGCACCAGATGTGCCCAGGGCTGGCAGCTGGGCAATGCCCATGAGTCAGGGTTGGCTGCTCCCCTCACCCTGCACAGCTGTTGTCTCAGGGCCTCCACCTTGGTTTCCCAAGCACGTTTCAGAACTATGGAGCTCGGACAGGTGTTTACATGCTTGGAAGGCTGTTTGACTTGAGGGTGACTGGTGAAACAGAGGCTTTAGAATAATGAGAGCGAGGCCTGCAGTTTTCAGTCACCTCTTTGGCTCTTGAAGGGCACCTCAGAGGGGACAATGTCACCTCAATTTCCCTTTGGCAAGGCTTTTTCAAAACGTGGTGGCACATGAAGTCTCTGCACCTGCTCATTTCCAGCTCTGTCACTTGCTATAGTCCCACTCCTGTGGATCTTCGACCTCTGCTGCTGACAAAACAGCTTATCTGTGGTTAGATAAAAATCTTGGATTTGGGTTCAGATTGTTTTTCAGAAAGCCAGGACTGGATAGGGTAGGGTGGCTGGCTGGCTGTAGTGCTTGGTGCTCCATCAAGCAGGGAGCTGTAGTTGTCCCACAGAGCAGCCTCGGTGCAGCATCACTGTGTGTGCAGGATTCCCTCTTTTTTATTTTCTGCCTGTTGCTAAGCATTTGTTATACAGGTGGAAAAGGTCAGCTTTACAAATGGGGCTTTCAGATTGGGAACAAATAACAGAAATAAAGCTATGTGGTTAGAAGCACCACTCTAAAATGTCCAAAAATCATGTCTCCATGTTAGTTTTAATGTTATTTTAGCACAATTTTATTTTACCACTGTGTGGAATAGTAGTTTGTTCCGATGGTAGGCTCCTTGCTCTTGAGGAAATCACAGGCAGGTGAGGCTGTTGGTGGTGGTGGCTCAGTGATGGCTGGGATCTGCCTGTAAGTTTGGACAATGCAGAGCACCTTTTAGGGAACTTTGTGAGTATTCAGGTGACTGATGGTGATGGGACTCAGTGAGGCTTGAACTGTAGCCAGTCTCATCTCCTAACCAGAGCCAGAGGGACACCTTCCACCCAGGGCGTCCTCCAGCTGGGGTCTGTGGCAGCAATACAGGAAAAGGTGTGAGGGGGAAGCCCAAGGACAGCCCAGTAGGAAACAAGAGGAGTCAAAGCTGGAGTCAAAGGTTTTTTTTCCTTTTTTATTGTTTAATTTTAGAAGTGAGTTTTGTGGACCTTAGCAGAAAGAGGTTTTAAGGGGAGTTTTGTAAGGTGTTAAACAGTGTGAGTAGTTATGTCCAAGTTCTTCTCCCCTCGCCAATAAAAAAGCCATGAAATCATGCTCCAGCGGTGTTGTGGATGAACCCTCCGGGGTGAAGGTGCATCCTGCCCAGCACCCTCGGGCTCCTGGCTCAGGTGTGACCAGGGCCACAGATACACAGATCCATCAGCTGTCACTGAGCGCTGTTTGCCAGCAGTTTGGTCCCCAGCCCAACCTTTGAGCTCTCCTAGGGGGGAAACACTGCATTGTCCATAGCACTCTGAAGACTAAACCCTTTTGGGATAACCACAGTAGGGAACTGTGACTGGTATTTTCTAAGTGTAGATATGTATGCCGTTCTTTCGAGGTAAGGTACTCTGACATATGTAGCATAAACTGGTCCTGCTGTTAAATGGGTCGATTATTAACTGAGCAGCTGCGTAGGGGGTAGCTAACTTTGAATGCATGAAACTGCTGTTCCTCTGGACATGGGACGGGAGCTAGGTACTGGCTACTTGTGGGGGTACTTATTGTGGGATAATGCAAGAAGAAAATGCAGGTGAATGAGAAAACTGGTAATTTTTAATAGCATTTTAATGATGGAAATTGGTAAGCATTCGATACATTATTCACAATGATTTTAATCGCTTCTTTTGCCCAGTTTTTGCTACTTCCCCAACATTGTAAGCTGGAATAGCCAAACAGGTAGCAGCCCTAGTATAGGGAGGAGAAACTGAGGGGAAAAGAAGTCTCTTTCTAAGAACAGAGATAGCCAAACTGTATTTCCTGACCTGGTGGTCTTGAACCACTGACTTTTCCGATGAGGCTCAAATTCAGGCCTCGGGGGATAGTGTCCCCCGGAATCAAAGGCTCCCACCTGGGAAGTGACAGTGGGATAGCACCGAGCTCCTGGTGACTCCTGATCATGGTGCCAGCATGGCGTGGCCCAGAGGAACCAGCAGCACAGATGGGGTGGTCTGGGTTTTTGTCAATTCTCCACGTTCTGAAAGAGCCACAACATAAAACAATACTTCTGCCTTATGAAGTACCTTCAGAAGAAGAGAAGTGTCAGCATGTTGGGGAAGACACTCATCTCTTGCGAAGTGATGCATTCAGAGTTAGCTGCCTTCCTGAAACAAAAATTAAAAAAAATTCAAAACCTACTGTATGTTACTTTGAAAATGTGAATAGTATTTTTATAGCTTGTTAAAGACACAGCTAGTTGCATTTGTAAATAAGGATAATGTTGCTTTTATTTTCTTTGTGGACATCATTGTTTGGAACATAATTGTCCTTAGGGTTGATTTGTATATAGGTAATTTGCTTGTGATTTAAGCTGCTCCTCCCCTTTCCTTTTTCTCCCTTCCCATCCTCTGGTTTTGGTTAGAAGTACCATTTTCAGCATTCTGTGTGATTCCGTGTTTTAGTACTATTGTGGTGTGTTCAGACTTTCTGCACTTGCTTACACAGTAGGGTATGCCAATCGTGTGTGGCGTAATGTTACTTTAACCTTTCCTTTCTCATATTTTAGCTGTTGAGAATTAAACACTTAAAATACTTACTGACCTGGGTTAATATTAGGTACGTATTTTAGCATAATTTCCCTCCTTTTCATGGTTTCTTGGGTTATTCTTTTTTTTTCCTTTCCCTTCCCTTTTGTCTTGTTTGGAAGCTGGGAAGAAACCTGTGGATCTTCTCTTTGTGTGGTTCTATTCCCCACTCCCGTGTGCAGCCCAGAGTTTCTCCTCATGGTCCTTGGGGTAGAGCTTTATCTGTTTGTTAAGGCAAATGTAGACTGCAACCCACCTTGCATCAACCCACACTCATCCCAGCTGAACAATTTGAAAACTGTTCCGCCTTTTTGTTACATGAATCTGTCAGAAATATATTTTTAATTTAATATAAATGAAATTCAATAAAATATGAAACAAAGTCTCTGTGCACATGTGAAATCTCTTGGAAGGTGGCTTGAGTGCTGCCAGTGCCACAGAGTCCCTATGTCCATGGAAAGCCCTGGCATGGCCGTGAGCTGGGGCAGCCACACACACCCTACACACACGCACACAGAGCCCCACACATTACACACACACACACAGAACCTCACACACACCTACAGACACACAGAACCCAAAACATTCCACACTCCCCCCCCCCACACACACACAGAACCCCACACATTGCACACACGCCCTACACATGGAGGTCACAGCCTACCTGACCCCCAGTTCCAGGAGCCAAGTTCCAGTGGAGCAGCTCCTCCAGCAGCAGCCCTCTTCCCTGAATATCCCATGCCCATCCATGTGTGCCCTATCCCCACAGTCCCAGAGTTGAGCAACTCTGAACTTTTCATTCTTTCTAAAACAAACCATGGCCCATGAAAGTGTCTGTGCCTGTGCCCTGTGCCCTAGCTCACTCACTGAGTGTCCAGTTGCAGCTCATTCACCCACAGGTGCCTTGGCTCAGTTGGGTTGATTTATCCCCCCAGCTTCATTACTGGAGGGAATGGAGGGTGGTGTGAGGGAATTATGCATATGTATATTTAGACACATTAATTCAGTGCATACATAAAATCTAGCCCCAAGAACCACACACCCCACTATGCCAACAGGCACCCTCTGGGCATGCACCCCACACCTGCATGCCTTCATCTCACACCCCAGCACCATAGCTTGGCCATGGCTGGCTCTGCCTTTGGCAGCTGCACCTTTAAATCCAGTTGGAAAACACAGAGATGCTTCCCACGCTCTCAGAGGGGCTGAATAAGCCCCCCCAGGTGCTGCCAGGTGCCCTCAGCCCACTCTGTGTCTCATTTAAAACCCACGATTCGCACACAGTCCTGTGAGATTTAACTCAGGCATTCCCTGCCAGTGCCACAGGTTAATTCCCATGGGGTCTGGCACACTGGTCCCACTGCCCCCAGTCTGCCTCGCTGGCTGGTGAGCATTGCCGAGCATTGCCCTGCATTGCCAGGCCTCTGGAAAGCATTTTAAATTTAGCTAGAAACCCGTAAAGGTCATTTGGCTCTTTGAGGTGCATTTTAAAACACTCCAGTTTCCCTGGATTGCAACTCTTTGTTTCATGAATGGCCTCAACATTTTATCCTCAGCAGCCTGGAAAGGTCATTGCAGACACACACAATTCTCAGTGTTGGAATGCTGGAATGCTGGAACATTCCCCACTGCCTTCAGGGAGCAGAAGCACAAGCTGTGTATAACAACACCACTTGCTCAAAGCAGGTTAGGTGATGTTATCAAGCATTCACACTTTAGAGCTGTCAGGAATATATTTTCCATAGGAGGGGGAGGGGAAGTGAAAGAACCCTGCTGCAAGCCCACCCTTCCACATCCAGGCCCACACCACAAGGCCCTTCTACAGCTGGAGTGCACCCAAGGACACACACATGCTGCAAGGCTGCAGCTGATGGAGCCCCACATGTTGGAAACAGTGCCTGATGCAGGGATTTGGCATCACTGTGATCTTCACAACAGAATAGGTCACAATAGAACTTCAACAACACTTCAGAAATGAGCAATACAAGTTTTAAGACACATGCATACACACATGAAAACACATACCCCTTTTCCCCAAGTGGATTTTACTTAACTGGCCAAAAAAAGGAGGAAAGAAAAGAGTAAATCAACCACCTATTTTCTGGTGAAATCTATTAATTTAAAGGCCTCTGCTACTCATTCAGAGAAGCTTGGCAAAGGCCATGGGGTTCAGGTGTTTAAGGTGCCACTGAAAAGCACAGTTGAGCTTTTGCAAGCAGTTTCATGCTGCATTACTGGTGATGAAGTTCTTTGCAGCCCTTTGTCACTCATGAACCACATGGGAATTATTCAAACCTGACGGCTCATCACTGAAAAAGTTGATCTTGTACTAAAAGTAAAAAATAACTACAGGGTTTTTTTGAGGAATCTGTTTTGGTTTTGTAGTAGTAGTAGGGGTGTCATCCCCATTTACCCCAGCTGGCCCAGGGTATCCTCATCCTTCACAGTCTGACTCATGACTGCCCAGTGTTCAGTTTACTGAGGTTTGCAGAGGCAGTACTGGCCAGCTGGCACATTCTATCCCACTGCAACAAGCCTGTGCCCTGAGAACTGGGGAAATTGGTTTTGCTCCCTCCAAATGCAAAATAAGCAGCCATTGCTGGCACTGTAACACCTCTGTTAAGGCCTGGGACTTTCCCAGCAGGGGAGGCTGCTTTACCAATTTCACTAACAGCCCCAGAATTCAGACAAATCTCTTTAAAGCTTGCACTCAGTTTGCAAACCACACAAGGACTCTAAAGCTACTGAAGAGGCCAAATGAGCATCTCGTTTAAAACAAGCCCTCCAATACACTGAAGTAAAGTAAAACAGGAAAGTAAAAACTGTCAGCAGGTAAAAATCAGCTCAGCTTCACTGATAAGGCTGAGGCTATTGCTAAGGTTCAGGGGCATTTCCTTTATCATCTCTCAAAAACTGGGCCAGCAAACATTTTGGAAGCTGCTGCCAGAAGCTAGAAAAAGTCAGGAGAGAGAAAACCAAGCTTCCTTTTGGCTCTTTTAACCTGTAACACACTGCTCAACCTAATTTCTCTGCCAGGCTTACATCATTGTGGTGGGACAGGCTGTACCAGGCATTCACTTTGACTGGGCAGAAACATGGGGCTGTAAGAGAGAGCCAAGAACAGTGGAGAGTTCTTGGGGAGTGGGGAGCTTATCTGAAAAGCTGGATTTGTTCCCTGATCCCTTTGTTTTGGCAAATCCTCTCCTGGCACAGGAAGGCTGAGCCTGAAATGCGTCCTCCTGAGGCATTTTAAGACCACATCACTAAATGTCTGCCAGCTGAACAACTAGGAGCATATTGGCTTCAGTCAACTAAAACATTTCCTTGGTCCTTTTGAAAATTTGGTGGAGGGTGGTATAGGGGCAGTGGTGCTTTTTTCGGTTTGTGTTATCAGGGGAGCTTTTGTTTGGGTTTTTTCTTTAGCTCTCTCTACAGATTCTCCCCAAGTAGGTTCCTAGGGACATTTTGGAATGTTGGTACAGAACCAGTGCACTCCCTGCTCCCTCCAGCCAGTCCCAAGTGGATAATCTGCTCTTCTGCAGTCAAAGTTTGTTCCTTCCTGGAGCAAAAATCATTTTAAATGTTGGCCAGAAAGGAGGCTAAGCTATCAAACAACAGCTCAGACCTTTGCTCCTCACTCACCTGGGGGTTTTGCTGGTGGGGTCCAAGCCCTCTCCAGCCTCCAGTGCAGCCACCAAGCAGATGCCCCAGTCCATGGCCACCACATAACACCCAGACTTGTCTCAGCAGCCATAGAGAAAATTAACATGGGACATGGGGGGTATGACACGATGGGGCAGATAAAAAGGCATATTGTGTGGGCAGTCATGGATACCTGTGACAATGATTTGCCCCTAGAAGAACCCCTGAGACCACAGGGCCCCATCCTCCAAGAGGTGATACTGCTGGGAACAGCTGGGTGAAGTGCCCCAGCATGCCCACAGCCCAACTCAGGGAGCTGGCATTAGTCTTTATGGATGACTATTTAGAAAAAAAAATTTAATTATTATACTTAGAAAGCTGTTTCCATGCCCTCTGCAACCCTTCATTCCAGCCCATCTTCTCCATCAGAGCAAGGCGTTGCTGGGTTTTTAACCCTGACCACACAAGTCTATCCAAAGCCTTTGCTGAAGGGGACAGTCAGTAATTCCAAAAGGACAACCACTCCATAACTCCAACCTGTCCTGCCTGCTCACTGCTACAGAAGGAAGAGCTGGCAAATAGCCAGCACAACTGCAAAATTCTTTTCCCTATGAAAAATCCTCCGCACTCTCCTCTGTTTTTTCCACCCCAAGAAATGCCTTTACTATTATGCAAAGAAAATTTGTGGAGTTGCTTCGTGCAATACACCGGCAAGTCAACAAGATTGTGGCAACAAGGGAAGAAGTCGTATTTTCCTTTCATGCTCACAGCAATCTGCTTTGTCCCTGTCACACAGGGCACTTGTTGCTGTGCCCCATGCAAGGGCCTTGCGCAGAGCTGCACAAAGGAATAACAACAAAGGAAATACTTTGTTCCCACAGAATAGAAATCACCATGATTTTTCAGACCTCTTTACACGTGTTCCTGGCAAAGCAAGGACAGGGGAGGGGATGGGCACAGGGGAGGGGAGGAGGGATGAAGAAATAACTGTACTGCATGAGAAGCATCTGAACTTTTTCATGCCCTGCTGCTTTGGCACCTGTCTCTTTCTCTGTATCTCTGCCTCTGACCCTACTTGTCCAGTTGGGGCTGGGGACTGCAGGACTCCCCCTGCTTTCCTCAGCAGCTGAACCATGAACACATCACACGCTGCAGCATGGCACAGGGAAGGCAGCCTGGAAAGCCAACAGGACACAGCTCCAGTGACATCCAGCTTGCCAGCAGCAGGATCCAACTACTCAAACACAGGTCAGTCAGCAGTGAGTGGCCCTGCATACCATTGCCTCTGAGAGACACAAAGCAGCACCTGAAGATGGAAACCACCTGCCCTTTGCTGCTCCTTTGCTATGGATGGGAGTAGTTTTCCACAGAGGAGTTGTTTCCTTATTCTATTACCTTCTAACATAGCAAATGGCACATTTGGGTTCCCCAGCTGTGCTGAATACCACATCATTGCTTTATGTTTCAAAGGAGCTGTGGCACCCCTAAATCCTGCCAAAGCAAGGGAAACAAACCTTAGTTAGGGATATACATCTAATATGGCTGAACGCTGAGGCCACCCTGCCTGCACTGCTGTCTGTAAGATGTGATTTACAGATAAGGAGAAACCCAGCAGGAGCGTGTCCCTGTCAAGTGCTGCCTGTCTGCAGGGAGCTGTGTCCTGGGCACGCTCCAGCCTCCCAGTATGGTGATTCCCTCAGCTGAGCCAGGCATTTCTGGAGGCCCTGACCAAACAGACACACAAACACAGGCAGGGGCACCAGCCCACGAACAAAGCCATTTACCCCAGCGCTGCCATGCTGTGCAGTTTGGTCTGAGTGACCTGAACAGAGAGCACGGAAGCAGGAAAGAGGAATTGTTTGAGAAATATTTTCTTGACTGAATTTGCTGCTTTGCTAAAACCAGTGTCAGGTGGAGCAGTGGTGGCTTCCAACCAGGAGCCAGGAGTTGTGGAAGGAAGTGGGGACCACAAAGCCTCCGAGGACTCCAGCGAATATGGTATCAGCCAGATTTACACACGAGTTGTTTGTGTATCTGAGGCAGACAGATTGTGTGTCCTGCCATTAGATGTATTGTCTTGGCCAGAAGAGAGAAATGAGGCAAGAACTTTCTCTGCTGCTTTATCTGCTCTGTGCAGAATTGTCAGATTATGCAGAAATACCAAGCATCAGACAGTGAAATGTTTGTACTGCATTTGCATTGTTACCAGAGCAGAGTAAAACATGCTCATTTCAATTGAAGGTATCTCTAACCTCAAGGGAGAAAATTGTGCATGGAAGGCAGGACTAATGACTGGGTAGTTTTCCAGTGCTAGTCCACAGCACAGTTACCATGCCCTGTGCTGGCTCCCAAGTACTCAAGGGCAGCAGAACTATGAGCTGACCCTGCCAGGCCCTGGCTTGTCAGCACCAACACCCACCACGTACTCACCAACCTCAGGGGATAGGCACAGACCAGGCAGACGTTGATATGGCACACCAAATGTGCTGTGGGTGTGCTCATTAGGGCAGCTTTGGTGAGTGCAAAGCTATGCACACCAGTGAGGCTGGAGAGACAGATCATTTGTCTGGAAGAGACCTTAGGTGTGCTGCCACTCCCCTCCCCACAGTCCTGTGCTCTCCAGCTGTTTTTAGCCCTGTTTCTGTACCAGTGCCACAGTGGCCATGTAACCACTTCAGCATACACGGATATGTGACATGGAAAAATAACTCAGTGTCAGGGACTTTACTGTTCCTGCTGGTTTTTTGTTCTTTGAGCCATAAGCACTGGCAACCAAAATCTGTGAGCAAGCAGTTTCTGATGGGTCTGGTGTCATATACATTTATAAAGAAGTTTGCAGGTGGATCAAAGCAGGGAATTTGTAATGTAAATGATTAAGAGCAGCTATTTGTGTCCCAGCACAGAAGCTGAAACACCTGAGGCTGTAAACCCCAGTGCTGCATGGGTCTGCCTCCACCCTCTGCATCCCAGCCAGGGTGGCAACAGCAAGCTTTCACCTCCTGAATCAGGGCGACACTCACCAGTTTGTTCTCAGCAAAACCTCACTGCTCCAAGTTACCTGTATCCACACAGCAGCTTGGCTTTCACCTGTCCATCACCTCTGTGGGACAGCATCAGCAGCTGTCCCTGAACACTGCAGGTGGAATGGAGAGGTCTGAGAGCACAGCTTGCCACAGTGATGTGTGGGGACACATCCCATCTCGAGGGGATGCTGGTGCCTTGGTCCCCAGCCCTGGGGGCAGCCTCACTGGGCACAGCAGGGCTCAGCAGGTTTTGCTGGCACCACATGTATCTGATGTCTGGTTCTAAGGTTTCCTGGGCAACATTTTTGTTTCTTATTACATCTGTTATCCCACCACCCCTGGCCAAAAGTGTGATGGAGGTTACTGCAGTCTGGTGGGCAGAAAGATCTCAAAGCATCCAGCCACCAAACGTGGGAGAGATGACAGAGACATTAATCTCCTAAATTATTCGGTTGATTGGATTTTTTATTTCCTTGGAATCCACGTATTGTTCTGGGTCTTTCTTGCTAAGTGGGGCAAAACCCTACTGAACTTTAACGGCATGGAAGAGCTCTCTGAAACTGCAATAGTTAAAATACATTAGACTCCAAATTTATCAGAGCTCAGAATAGTGAAGTATTCAATGGGTACCTTTGTGCAGGGAAGCTGCTTTATTTCAGTCAAACAGAATGGAGACACAGTGGAGCATGTTTCCTGTCACATTAGAAATATTCTTTAGCTTTTAATAAAGACAAAAAGAGGAGGAGTAAGTGGATATTTTAGAAGCTATTATTCAATAGTTCCTAATGGCATCTACAGTAATTTGGGAATAATCTTGAGGAATGACATTCATAACATAAGAGATGGGCTATGTCTCCTNCCTCTTGGTGTGAGACGGAGAGCTAAATTTTGTTTTCTGGGACTTTGGTTTTTTACTCCTCTTCTGAACTGTTTCAACAACATCTGAACACATCAGGAGAATTTTTTCCCCGAGGCCCGGGGGTGGGCCCACGCCCTCACCGACCAGCTCCGAGGAGGAGAGAGATCACACCTACAGAAGGACTCTGAAATCTTCCCAGGTTTCTCTCTATAGCGGGGGTTTTAATTCATTATTCAGCATTATTATCCTTTTCCTGTGTGTTTGTTAAAATAAATAGTTTTTATCTCTTTCACTTTCCTTCGAGGAAAAATTTCCTTTTTTCCCGAACCCTGTGGGGGGGAAGGGTGGTTGCACCCTGGTTTTCTCTCAGAGGCTATATTACTAGATTTTGGCCAAACTGGCACATGCTCCTTGCAACAAGGGCAACACAGGGAAGATTAGGAAACCTAAAAAGGTACAATGGGCTCAGCCATCCCAGGCTTCAGTGCCTTTCTGAATAACAAATTTGAAATGCTTTTGAACTTATCAGGAGAATGAAGACTTGAGAGACTTTGGATTAAAGTTGCAAGGCAGGCAAAAGATGGCAGGAGATGCTTTGCCTAAGCTTGCCGGTGCTAGAGCCAACAAATAAACCCTGACCACCTAATTTGCAGGCCAGTGACGCACTGAGCAGGTGGGTCCTTTTATTGCAGCCCAACATGGGTCCCTGGGGCTGCACAGGAAGCTGGAAGGGGACACAGTTGGGACAAGTGACCCCAACCAACCCAAAGGGTATCCCACACCATGTGACCAGATCATGTTCAGTATATAAAGCAGAGGGGAAGAAGGGGGAACATTCAGAGTGATGGCACTTTGTCTTCCCAAGTCACTGTTAGGCATGAAGGGGCCCTGCTCTCCTACAGATGGCTGAACACCTACCTGCCCATGGAAAGGGGAGAATTAATTCCTTGTTTTGCTTTGCTTGTTTGTGGCAGCTTTTGCTTTACCTGTTAAACTGTCTTTATCTCAACTCACAGTTTTTCTCACTATTGCTCTTCTGATTCTCTGCCCTGTCCCATCAGGTGCAGCTGAGTTTGGGTTAAATCATGACACACTCTGTTGTGCTTACACTCCCTGCTGTCAGATCTGAAAGCTGGGTGAGAAGAGATGTGAGACTGCCCTGAATTACATTACTTTTTAACTCATTGAAGCAGTGATATCTTCTTGGTTTTCATACCATCCTTTCAAAATCCACCTGCTGTGCCATACTGCTTGGCAAGCTGGCAGTTAGATGCTAGAAGACTGCACTGGGATGGCAGACAGCAAGCCCAGACAACATGCCGCAGAGGCCTGTTAAGAGAGGGCTTAGACCTTAACCCCAGCAGGGTTTTGTTGTATGCTAGGCTTTGGAGAAAGCAGGGAGGTGCTAATACAGTCCTGCCACTTCAGATGTGGAGACAGGAGGTGGTCACAGCCACAGCCGCTTTGCAAGTCCAGCTGGAGACCAGAGAGGATTGCTCTCCTGAGGAAAAGTAATCATTTGTTCTTCATGTGTACCACTAATGACAACAGAAACTTTAGATTTACCATACCTTCCTTTGGGTATAGACAACCTCTGAAACCATCAGAGCAGACAGCTCTTCTTGTGGTTGTGACTGGCATCAGTTTTACCGTGACTGCAAAATACGTCATTGTAAACTCATTTCCTGCCCTGCCTCATTTGTGACAGGAGGCTGAGACTGCCATTAAGGACTAACACAGGGGCCTCTGAGGATGCTGCCAATCCAGCACAGCCAGAGGCTTTCCTTCAAATACCAAGAAATTAACTTTTCAAGAGCAGCAGTGTATGGGACATTAACCAAATGAGAATTTCTGCAAAGTACAGTGCCTTGTGTACTAGAGGACCTCCAGGTTGAGCTGGAATAAAATCTCTCCCCAGCTGAAAAGCCACGGTACTTGGATTCATGCAGCAACAGTGGAAGATCCATGCAGTCTGCAGTGTATCTGCTTGTCCCACACGAGGCTGTTATCCCCAGATGTCACTGCAGGGTATCACAGGGGCTGTGCAGGAGGATTGCACAGACAGGGCGTTTTCTGACACTCTGGACTGGTGCCGTTTCATTAAAAGTTGAACTTTGTATAAGTAGCTGTAATTTTCTCACTTCCTTCTGGAGCTTGACCTGAAGGAAATAGACACATTTAGGATACCTGACATAACACTAGAAACTTTCTGGTCAGATGAGGGCACCAGCAACTCAGTCAGAAGAGAAGATAAGACAAAATGTCCTTGTTCAGAAAGACTTTGTGCCCTCTTGCTATGCTTGTGTGGTCCCACTGTGCCAATATGGATCCCTTGATCAACAGCTACTCTTCCTTTAAAGTAAGTCCAGAATCACCCTGTCAAGTGTCCTGTCAGGACACTTCCCCACCATGAGGTTAATGAAGAGTCCACCAGATGGACAAAACAAGGAAAGTCTCAGTCCTAAAGTTTGTCACTTAAATATCTCTTCACTGGAAAGCACTGATTGTTGAACAGGAAAAAAAATTTGAGTCTACTGCCATATATTAAATTAGTTATTCGCCACCATGCACATAAACCAGGACACCAGAAGCAAAAGCTAGTCACATTTATATCAGAAAAAAAAGCAGAGGTGTCTATTTTCCTGTGCCCCACAGAACCCAGCCCAAAAAAGGGAGAGGGATGATGACTTTTCAATTTATTTAATAATGCAAAACCTGAGGAATGGGCGAGCTGCGCAGAATCCCGAAGAGAGATTGCAAAGAGATGGATTTGCTGATAGTACACTACTTGCTTCTGCTATTCCTCTCTTGACACAGCGTCTGCTGCCTACCAGAGCAATCACATCCAAGTGTAATTGTCTAACAATTGTTCCACACTGAGGAAATAGTTCTGATTACAGACATTAACAAGTTTAGGCATTAAGCTTCCTCACTGTAATTACCCTTGAGCTTAGTCTCACAAATGAATTAATGTGCTGATAGCTTGGACTAATAGAACAAGCAAAAGAGTGATGAATTGCTTCCAAATCAGTTAAAATCAAGCGTGACATCATTTAATTAATCTCAGATCTTGAGGGGAGGAGAAAGGGGGTCAGCATGATGCTGAAAAGAAAGGTCTCTCTCCCTTAGTGATTTCTTCGGAGACAGAAATATGCAAATAAGGGAGGATGGGGCTGGGGAAAGGGAAGAGGTGCACCAGGTGAGAAGGAGGATGCTGAAGATGGGACTGTGCAATTTCTGTGTTTGAGCAGGCAGGTCCAGGTGGCTGCAGCTGCGTGACCAATTCACTACAGCTGACAAAGGTGCAATGCATGGATTTCTTTTGGGTATGAACAGATGCACTGGTCCACTCACTTTGAATTTTAGTCATTCCTGAACTTATATACAAACCCTGCTTCTCCCCCAAGCAGAGAGCCCACTCCTGGTGTTCCCAAGGGTCACAGTTCCTCTGTGAGAGCTGAGTGTCTGACAACAGCATTGTCAAAACCCCTCTCCTTGATCATGTATTCTGACAGGGTATCATTTGCCAGGCTGTCAGCACAAGGCTTGGCTGGCCACTGCTACCATGAACAGACAGACTGTTACCCTTCTTGACTTCTCCTCCTAGTCAGGTTTTTTTTAGAAAGGAACAAAAGGGGTCAATGGAAAGGACATGGCAGGGCTTTGGACTGCTGCTGTGAAGTACAGACTCTCTTAGACTAAAGTTCCCCTTGGATGGCTGCCCACCTGTAAAATAAAATGGCATGGCACAAGGAGTTTGTACCTGACAGGGTTCCATGTGGAGTTTCTCCTTGCAGCCCAACAGATAATGACCCATCACCAGCTTAGATTTTGTATCACATGGATACCGTACACAACCAGCCACCAGTAGAGAAGGTTTTATAAATCAAAGGTCTCCATTGCTGCTTACATCTAGAACAGAGTTCTGCAGTAGAGAGAAGACTAGTGGGGGACACTTTACAAACACAGTTGTGGCCTGACGACAGTTTAAACACATTAGCAGCACACACAGACATACATCTACCTGTACACAGACACTCCAGGATTTGCATCCTGGAGACAAACAGGTGCTCATGTCTCCGAAATGTACGTATGTGACATAAAATACATCTTCAGTGACACACACAGACAAGAAGGCACCAAAAAAAGTACACCCAAACACACCTGATTTCATGTAAATGACAAGGACTTTTGTCACTGCTGATTTCAGTGGGAGCTGCATAAGGACCACAGTTCTTTTACTTTAGATTTAATCTACATTTTGTTTCCACGAATTCTGGAGCAGTGAAGGCAAGGAGGTGATGAGACATGTGAAAGCTAAATTTGAAGATAATTCATTCTCATAAGTGTGGAGAGCCAGCATGCTTTACGGCAGAGCCTGGCTGCCCCTTCACTAGAAAAGGGGCCAACTCCCCTCTGTTACTGAGAATGGTAGTTTGGGAGTCTCCCTGGGACAAGACTGTTTCATGGGATTTGCCAGAGACCAGAAGTCCAGCAGTCCAACATCAACACCCTCTGGCAGCATTCATCATTGTCTTGGCTATTTTAATCCATCCTATCACCCTGGTAACAGTACAGCTTATGAGTCCATTTGTTTAATACAGACCTACAATAAATCCAGTTAGTGGAGCAGAGTGCAAGTGACAGTCATTGTGATATAGAGCAGATTCCTTGTTTCCAGAACACAATCTTGCAAGGCACCGGGCATCTCCTGAGATGCCCATAGCTCTATTTGCTCTGTTTTTAAATGACAACCAGCAAACAACAGCAAAGAGCACCAGCAGCCTGGCACTAACATTCACACATGCAAAAAGTTTGAAGGTCCTGAATTTCCTTTCCTAGTGGTGACCTGACAAATTCTCTGCAGCCTCACCAGTGGCACCTTCACGGGCAGTCAGAGATCTTGAAGAAGACCCAGCTGTCCCTGCCTTGTTCATCCAGCTTATCACAGAGGTGCTGGTTCTGCTCTGACAGCTCTGGCTGCTCTGAGTTGTGAGTCTCACTCTGCTCTGCTTTACTCCTAAGGAGGAATAGCTCATCACACTTGTTCTTTCATTAAATCAACACATAGTGCCCATGCTTGGGACCAGTTTGGCCAGGTAAAAACAAAACCAAACAGTGCAACCAAATGGTGGCAGAGGTTCAAATAATTGGCACTGATGCCTTTTGGAAATCTGGCCATGCACTGCTGGAGACCCAGCTTTACACTTGGTAGGCAAGCCACCTTTAGAGCTCTGGAGAACTGGAAGGGAAAGCAAAAAAGTGGTCTGGTTGAGAACGATTTTTAAGGGTAACTAAACTTCCAGCACAACCCTCCTGTCAGTCACTTCCTGAAAGTCTGGTGGGATGAATTTATAACTCAGAGGGATTTATGCACCTGAGCACCATAGGGGATCGGGGCTTTTTTCTGTGCTTCAGTTCTCCAGGTGTAAAGAGGAATAAAAAACCCACTCATCTCTGAGAGATGAAAGGTTTACAAAATACTCACAAACTATGCTACAGGGGGGTGCTCTCCTAAGCATCTTGCAGGGACTTCTTGGCAGCACGACAATGCCATGGTATTCTAATGGCAAGAGAGGGATTTGCTTTTTACAATATGACATTTGCCAGACAATTAAGGTGAAGAGCTGTGTGCTATAATCATTTTTAGTACTAAACGCACACAGTAAAAATAAATGTTTAAAGGCACATGGGTTTTTTATGAATATAGGACATGATGCTTTGCACGTTATTGAAAGAATTCTTACTGCTACCATAAGCTTCAGTTCAAACTGTGTAATTATTTCAAGGAACTTTTTTTTCTCCCATTATATATTAACTGCACTTAAGAGATACAGAATTGAAAGAATCTGAGGTTTCCTAACTTAATGGTTGGAGAATTTGCTATGTGTGTTCCTTCTTTTACTTCTGTCGTAGTCAATCATGGTCTGAGAGATTGCAACAGATAAATAAAAATGTGTTATGCTCTTATTGTCCAGTGTCATAGAAACCTGCATTACACTCATGAACTACAGGGAAAGATAGGAAATCATATAATGATTCACAAGTCTTTTTCCATTTCCACAGGACTCCTTTCATCATTTCTCAGACTGGCTTAAAAGTTTTGGAGGTAGTCTCCACTGTCATCCTGCAGCCCACAAATATCAAATAGGAGGCATCCGGGAAGATGCCATGGCAGCAAAACCAGACACAGAGGCCCTCCCTTCCTATATTCAGAGGGTGTTATTGTATTCATGTTAATTTTTCAGATCACCCCAGTGCCAAAAAGATTGCAGAAAGGATGTTTCCAGTACTTCCTTTTTTCAAGAATGTAAAACCAAAATCCTTGAGGCCCTGGTCCTGACCCCAAATCAAAACCTCACCTCATCTCCTATAAAAACTAGCTTCCCAAGACAAGGTCTACTGGGAACACAGGCTTTGGCACTACCACCAAAGCTGTGGGGGATGAGATGCTGGACCTACCATGCAAGAATTATGTGACTTGGACCTGGTCTTCGGCTCAAATCATATGGAAGGTGGGTAATCTGTATTTCTAGTTAATTTGGACCTGGCGTCATCTCCTAATGCGCAAACCCTGCCTTAGGAGGTTTAGAAGGAAATGCCCCCAAACAGGAGAAAGCCCTCAGGGCCGAAGTCACATGGAATGCAGGGTCCTATCCTAGCAACCATCAGCACAGTGTTTGCATTTCTACGTTAATATTCATGGATATGCGAGCAAACGTCCTCTAACTGCAGCTTCAGCCTGGTCAAGGTGACTGACCTTCTTCATTAAGTGCTTCCAAATTTTCAATCTAGCCACAGATGTGAAAAATCTGTGCTAATTATAGGCTTGTCAGGAGGTCAGAAGTGCAGAGGGGAGATAAGGGGGTTTCTGATAGTTATTTAAAGGCACAGCATCAACTTCAACAGGGTTTTGGGCTTGAACTAATATATTGTCCTGTCTCTGTTATTCAGGTCAGGTTATCCAAAAGTAGAGCTAAAAATCTGGGAAAGCTTCAGATGCTGGGACCTGCCACTGATTCAGATGACCAAGGTGAAGCTCTTCAATAGTAGAGGAGACACCCTCTCTGTGCCTCCCCCTGATTTTTGTCCCAGTCCATTCTGCATTCTGAACATCTGGTACCCTCGTGGACACTATAATACTATCCCAAACTATGTTTGTACAACACTTACAAACAGTGCTTAAAACATAATGGCTTGTTAATATAACATATGTCATCAGAGAAGTGATACGAGCTCTTTCCCTTTTATATCCTTTTCGGTAAAGTACATTTTGAAACTTACTGACCTTTATTCTTTCCTTCTTTTTTTAAGTTCCCTGGCATTATACAGAAAAAAACATCAGTGTGAAGAGGAATATAATGCAGCTTATTACCACTAACAAGGGAATGGCCCATAACTCTAAAGAAACAGAGCCTCAAGTGAGCTATGAAGGTCATCTTCTTGCATCCAGAAGGAAAATGCAATACTGACTCTGTCATGCTTCCCATTTCAGACACATTGTAGCCTGCTTTCAGTTTTGTTGCAATAAATAGTAAAAATAAAGGGTTTCTCTTTCCAATAGAATCTCAGACACTAGGTCCTCTCCACTTTGGGGGGATTGAAGGTAAATATCTGTCTGGATTTTCCAGCACTCCTCTGGATTATACTCCTCTGGATTTGCTGCTTAGTTTGTTCATGAATCTTTAGGACCTGACTTCATATCCAGTCACTGCTTCTCCCTGCTGGAAATACTCAAACCTCTCAGTGGGTGTGCCGGTTTGGCCAAAAGCTAGTAATATAGCCCCTGAGAGAAAAACCAGGTTGCAACCACCCTTCCCCCCCACACAGGGTTTGGGAAAAAAGGAAATTTTTCCTCGAAGGAAAGTGAAAGAGATAAAAACTATTTATTTTAACAAACACACAGGAAAAGGATAATGATGCTAAATAATGAATTAAAACCCTCGCTATAGAGAGAAACCTGGGAAGATTTCAGAGTCCTTCTGTAGGTGTGGTCTCTCTCCTCCTCAGAGCTGGTCAGTGAGGGCGTGGGCCCACCCCTGGGCCTCGGGGAGAAAATTCTCGTGATATGTTCTGATGTTGTTGAAACAGTTCAGAAGAGAAGAAGGGAAAAAAACCCCAAAGTCCCAGGAAACAAAATTTAGCTCTCTGTCTCACGCCAAGAGGGAAAAAAAAAACCAGCTGGCTGAAGAAAAAGCAAGCAGGGTGCTCCCTTCGTGCCTTTCCGCAGTCAGACAACAACTGAGGAGTATACCTCTGTGTCCTTGAAAATCTGCTTTGGAAAGTTCATCTGGTTTTTTTTCAAGCTCAGTTTAAGGGCACAGAAAAGGCACAATATTACTTCTGGGGCATAGAGCATGATAGGGGATACACATGATAGAGTCACCCCAAGACAGTGGGTAAAGGCACAAACAGCAAACTTACAGGCTTGATCATTTCCAGAGTTACCTCCAGAGCTCTCCAATAAGATATTGATTAGTTCTTGGAAACCAGTCTTTCCTATGATCCCTCAGTGCTGCTTCATGCAGCCGTGAGCCTTAGAGCAATGTTGAAAAATGACAATGCTGTGCTAAAGCCAGTGTGGCATGAAGAGGTCACTCGAGGGACCAGGCTGTAGATTACGTAGTGGACGAATACACAAGGCTGAGGAAGACAGTTTAAGCCTTAGGTCATCAATGAAGATAAACAGCAGTATCCCTTCCCAGCCCTTACTGCATCGGGGATATGCCAGAGCCCTGCTGTGGGCAAGCACTGGGAAAAAGCATTGCTGCCCTCTAAGAATGGAGGTTTAATTTTTGTCCCTAGAACAAACACATCAGTATATGCTGCAGCTCTCAGGTCAGGGGTAACTGGAGTATAACTGGGATATGTTTTTCCATATCCCCATTCCCTGGTCCACCTTTCTACAACCCTCAGAGAGCCTGGAGGAGGGAAGCTGAGTTGCACCTTCCTCCTCTGTATCAGTGCTGAGAATCTGATATTTTGGCCTTGGTAAATGGCTCAGGGTTTGTGCTCTACATCTGTAGTGATCTGCAATATTTTCCTTGAGTTTGTTTCAAAAGGAATACATGCTTTGGGTGGGATGATGTGGAAAAGGAAAAGCTGGTGTTTTCCCTCATATCACTATCCTCTTTCCAGTTGCAAATGGTGCCATGTAAAACGGTGTCAGGAATTGTTGTGGCACTACCAAACTTTGTTTTCAAAACGATGACAATGAAACATGGTTGATTAAGAAGTTCCTGATCTCACTGTTTCACTCAGTAAAAGAAGAGGCACATGCAAACCCGTTGTCATGTTCAGGCTCGAAAGAGAAAAGCACACAGCAAAAAAATATTGGGTCGTGCTGGGCCACATACCTGAACATCAACTGCTTATCACTAACTAGTTCCTCACTAACTGATGAACAGTTAGCAGCTTTGCCAAACATTTGCACCTTCAAGTAGGAAAGACAAACTGCAATGTTGCATAAACAACAAAACCCAGGGAGCATCCTCAAGGCTGATTTAATGATGCAAAAAGCCAAAGAAGCCAGAGCAGAAACTGTGGTAGAGCAGCATTTCTGTCCATTCCCAGAAGACCCGATCCAAGAATTGAGCTAATTTGTCTTGTGAGAGGACTGGCACGACACAGCTTCAGCCTCTGAACAACAATCCTGCATGTCCCAGCTTGCCAGCCTAGAGCCACAAAACTGTTTTTGGCTGAGGAGGATAATGTTGCCAGTGGTGGTAATTATACAGTAGCTTGGACAAAAGCTAGTCCTACTGAAGGCAGTGGCTCTACTCAAGAAAGGTGAGCAGCAGAAAGCTCTGCCAAATCCAAAATTTTGGCCGTTCTTCCTATTTGGCCATATCCCTCACTCACACCATGCTTAGCCCAGGCTGGTCTGAAGAGTGACAGAAGGAGATGGCTAGAGAAACTGCTTCAGTTTTAAACAACAAGCAACACTGTCAATGAGTGAAAAAAAATATAATTGTGTTTCTGGTATATGTAGATACTCTCTCCTTTCAGAAAACCACTATGTCTTCCTAGGTACTCTCCAGACTTCAGTGTTCTGTGCCAGTCCAGGCTGGGATGAATTTTTGCAGAAACATAATAGAGAAAAAAATGCTTTTTATTCTCTATTAAATAGATGGATGAATTAAATCTGTTCAAATGGGTTTTAACCTGCCACCACTCTGAGACAGACACAGGAAATGTTTCTAGTACAAAGTAACAACACCAGCACTAACACTAGTGACTTGCTAAAGATGTGTATTTCTTATGCTTAGTTTCATATGCTGATAGATGTACTAATTTTTTATACTTATTCCATACTTGCATCTCTATCTGCCTGAAGTATTGATCCATTACTGAAAATCTGTGCTTTTGCTCTCATTTCTCCTTCTTCCTTAGTCAGAAACTGAACTGATGACCTCTGGGGATCAGAGGGAGATCCAAGCTACAAATCTGAAGGGAAAAGGCAAGTTATTATCACTGCTTCACACACAGCTAGCCCGACAAATGCTCCCTTGCCAACTCCTTCGGCCTCCTGCTGCTTTTCATTTTAATTCTTTTAAATTACAGCTAAGCAACCCTGCAAATTCTCTGATGCCATCTTGCTCCCGTTCCTCCTAGAGAAGCCACCACAATTTTCACTGGTGCAGTTCTCGAAGGAGAGCAGAACTGGGTAATCACACTAAGCACTGAATGCTCCCTGGTTCAACAGGTTGGTGCCACATTCTCTTAGAGCAAAAGTAGCAGCCAAAAAAAAAAAAAGAGAGCATCCGTATTTGGATTTCTGCACACCTAAACTGTTTGCAGAGGGAAGAGCAATTCAGCTTCCTCATCACCCTTTTAGACTTGACTGCCCTCTCCTTTCCACAAATGTGAGCTGCTCCTATTGGAGGTATTTGGAATCCACCTCCTTTTGCTGGCACTGCAGTGGCCAAGTTCTGGCACCAGCCTGGCCAGGGGGCAATGCCAGCCCCAGGCTGCCTGCCACAGGCACAGGAACCACACCCTGGGATCTTGCACCAGGCTCCAAAGGTGCTTGGGTCTTTGGGTATGTGTGGCACAAGATGAGGTGACCATGCAGAGCAAGCCTCGGCAGGGAGTCTTGGGTTTGGCCTTCAGTTATGCTGCACTTCCCTGAAGACTTTGCCTAAGACCTCCCCAGCTCTGTAATATTCATTTTATGCACAATTGCAATTTTTTTTTAATTGAATCTTGTTAGAAGTTTTGCAGCCATATAGGATTCTGCACCCAAATATAGACTTTGCTCTGTTATCAAGGGAAATGTCCCATATCCAAACAGCAAACAATACCAGTGAGTAACATCAATGCAGGAAAGTAAACACCAAAACATTCAGAAAATCCCCATGTGGGTGCAGACAGCATGCCAGTGTGGATGGGAGCAGGGACAGGGACATGAGGCATGGATGGAGGATGGGGAGATGAAAAGATGGATCTGAAGGGTGTTCAGCACTGGGACTTACTTCTCAGCATAGCAGGACAGAAACACTGAGTGCTGTGGTCTCCCCCGCTGGCCATCGGATCCCTCTGCTCCCCCAGAGGGCACTGAGGAGGCTCTGGGTATCTTTCCTGCCCTACCTGCAACGGCTGCAAGGTGTTATTCGGTGATTGAAGGTTTGGGGTTTGTTTTTTTCTTTCTCTCTAGCTCTTAAGAAATCATCTGTGAGACACATAGCAGCTTTTATTTAAATACGTAACCATTTTGGTGTTAGAGATCTGAGAATGGGGCCCAGATGCTCTAAATCCAGCTTTATTTGCTTACACATGGCATTTCCCTGCCATTACTATTCTGAACCACCCAAATCCATCAATCTAATGGAGATACATGGACAGTAAAAACATGCACTGGAAAACTACTGGCACGTTGTACAAAATGATCAGATTCAATCAACTGATAAATTATTCACTTCAATGCAGAGTCAAACCTCGGACTTGAGTCTGTTTATGGATGTCCGATTAGTGCAAGTAATTTTCCATTGCTTTATTATGTTTGCTAATACATTATGAAAACCATGTTGTGATAATGCTCTTGTTTAAGCCATTTTGTCATATGAGCACATACCAGAAAGCTCGTTCCAGCCAAGGCCGGGGACGTGTTCCAGTGGGCACCCCTTAGTTACACACCACTGTGCTATTTCCAGGGGCTTCTGCAGAGCCAAGTTGCCAAGAGAGTAGGCATTTAATTTAAGGAAAGCTATTACACTGCCAGGCTCTCTGAGTGGCACTGCACTCTTTTCAGACCCAGCTGCCACTGTGACAAAGTGCAGGAGGAGGGCTGTCCTGGCTGCCCTCCAGGCCACGACGGATGTCTCTAGTGCCTGGAGGGGGAACACAGCTATAAATTGCATCCCACTACTGAGTATTTTTGTAGTAGCACAAGGACGCAAGAAGCAGCAGCAACGGATGCAGCACCAGCACTGATGCAACAGCTTGGCAAACCAAATCCTTGAGGCTGCAGGCAGACCTGGGAGCCAAAGGAGTCTTATGGACTGTCATGTCCAACTCCCATATGAGAGTGGCGTGAGCATTTCATCCCATTAGCCTGTACTGAGGTCATCCTTATACAGCTGCTTGCAGATATAAAAAAGGAACAGGCACAAGGCAGCATGATGGAGAAAAGCCTTGACTCCATCACTTTGTTTCTACTGCTCTGGACTCACCACACACCCAGAAGCAAGGCTTGCACCCTAGAAGGTCTCAAATAAGTTTTCCTGGCTTTAGGGTGGATTGAAAGGAAAGCAGTAGCACATGTCACACCTGCAGAGCCCCAGGTACTCTGCCCTGGGCAGTGATGCACTTTTGAGAAAGAACAAGAAGGAAAGAAGCCAGAACTGAAGAAGAGCTGGATGGCATCGGCCTGCTGGCCAGGTCTGCCACCAAGCCCATCCTAGGGCGTGATTTTGGAGGATGTTCATCTGCCACCAGCCCTGGCTGCCCTGCCACCAGCCTGACTCTTCCCTGCCCTTCTGTCCCCTTCCCCATGGCACAGAGCTCCCAGCTCCAGTCCTCTCATACCACTATCCTTTTATTTTACACAAGGTGTTCGTCTCCCTTTCCTGCAGTCCATGGAAAGCACTGGTTGCTGAAACTGCAAGAATTGTGCTTCAAAGAAATAGGTAATTGTTATAAATGAGAGCAACTGGAGTAAGCAAGAAGATGAGGAACCCAGGTTGAGCAGGCTCCTAGGTCATGGCAATTCCTTCTCTGCCATAGGACAGGGAAAATTCTGCTAAACAGGCAATGTAGAGTTTACATGTGGACACTGAAAAGCTTTAGCAGAGGAATTTTTCAGCTTTCTGCTGCATTCTATGAGAACTTTACTTTTCTCACAGAAACTATGCAAAATACTGTTAAGGATTTTTGTAAACTATTTCTGTTTCTACACCTGCTGTTTTTCCAAAGGACTGTTATGATATCCTGAGAGAAATATTTTGAAATGGGTGTTGTGTGGACTGACCAATCAACCTGATGGGTGGTTGGTCAGAGGTCCAATAACCTTCCGCCATGCTGGCGACTCAATTTATAAAAATCGATTTATAATTAATTAAACAAGCCATTTTCTCCAGATTTTGGTCGTGTCGTTTCTCACCGCCCCGGGCACAACAGCGACATTTACCCATTTTTCATTTTTCTGCTATGAAAGCCAAGCAGGTCAAACCATCCAAGGCTTAACCTTGCAGTGACATGACAGCACTGAGAAGCCCCGTGCAAGACTGGGCTGCCACACAAGCAGGAAAAGGCCATGAGGTTCCCATCCCAGAGCCAGCGGCAGGCACTGGTATGGCAGGGATCTGAACATTCTGAAATCCCTAGATTGTTTCGGGCATTGTTTAATTTTTAGCAGTTTTCCCTATTCTCCATACTTTTTGACTTTTGCAAATGTGCTAAAGCAGAGGGATCCAGCTGTGCAAGGACACAGGATGGGGCTGTACAGCTGTCCTGTCATCCACAGGACAATTGTGGCTGGCACTACCTCAAGTAGGTACTGCTCCCCTTTTCCAGACACATCACTGCTACAGGGCTGTGCTTGGGTTTAGTAACTGAAAGATGCCAGACTGACATTCACCCTTTTGAGACACAGGGAACCCCTGATCCCACACACTCTTCATCCACCAAGAACCAACCTGCAAAAGGTGTAAGGTAGCTCAGCTCACATGTGAGAAATGAGGCAAAAGCACAGGTACAGTCTTATAGCTAATGGAGGTTAACTTCACACTCAACAAGCACATCGCCTCCAGCAACAGCTTCCAGCTGCAAAAAGCCCGAGGTTCCTGGAAACGTGATCTCCCAAGTGCCACGCTGCCCTCTGGGGCACAGGTCCCTCTCTTACCACCATGCAAATGACATTAAAGGAAGGGGGAGGCAGTTGGGAGTGAGGAGGCAGGGGGGAACCTTTTAAGACTGCAGAAATTTTCAGTAAAATGAAAACAAATTGCTCTAAGTAAACCATTTGTCACAGTCTGATTACTCTGCTGCCACTCTGGGAACACCAATTTGTCATGCCAGATCAGGATAACAGCAGGCTGACTGTACGAGATGGCATCCTGCCTTCTGGCTTGCTTTCTTGCAACACGTGAGAGCAGCGGGGATCTCCTGGCAGCTCCTTCGTGGTGGCCATTCCTCCCAACGGACCAGGCACACATTGGGGTCCCTGCAACCAGATCCACACTGAGGGCAGACCCATCCTCCCAGTAGCCTGCTCCATCCCCTGGTACTGCAACCCGAGACCTGTCTAGTATACTGCTTTTACTTATTCAGCCCAGCGTGTTTACCTGGACTACAAAGTGCCCATGGCAGGGATTGCTTCTGGCACCAGTGGTTGGCATAAAATTGCCCTGAACTGAATTTTGGCACTGAAGTGTCCTAGCAATACACTGGGCTTGCCTGGCCCAGTCCTGATCCACATTTCCTTCTCCTTGGTGATACCTTAAGAGCTTCAACATGCTGTAGGTGAAACAATTTTAAAAGAACAAATAATCAGAGAAAAAAAAAAACCAACCAAACAAAATGCTGCCAGATTCACATTTAAAGAGGTGTTTTAAAGAAAGAGGATTAATGCAAGCAAGCAGCAAGCAAGGATTAGCCAAAATTCATAAAGCATGGAAAAAGAGCATTGAAAAAATCCCAAGTCCAAGAATTAATTCCCTTAGCTTCACTGTCCATAGCTAATAAACAATAATTTGAGTCTCCCCTGTTTGTGTCACCCTGAAATGATGCAGCAGTTTGTAATGCTGAAACAAAACAATTAACTCCAGTCCAAGTAAAAATATCTTTCAGCCAATAAAAAGAAGCACAAAAATCCTCAAACTGTAATTTTGCTAAATGCTCCATTCATTACAAAACAAAATCCTTCATCTCAGATTATTGATCCTTTTTCTAAACCTCTTCTCCTTTTAAATTGGGAGGACAATATTTAAATAAAGAGATGCCTTTTTGAAAGAAACGCTAAACAAGTTTTGTTTGCAAACCACAGGGATGAACTAGCTGAGAATTTCTTTTTATCTTCTTTTCCATTTAGGGGCTATTAGGGTTTCCCAGATCCCCACTGAGTCAGTAAATTACGTCTTTTCTCTTCTTTCTTCTTTACTGATACAGTCACTATATGTCCTCAGCTTTTCCCACTGCTGCTCTGGGCAGTCTCTGGCCAGCAGCAGATGGGACTGCCTGGATCTGTCACCCACCACACAGTCCTGGTCCAGCTCCTCCTCTGAAAGTCACAAAATCTGGGAAGAAGAGGAGAGGAGAGATTCTAGAACACAGCACCTCCACAGAACAGGAGAAATCAAAGCATTCAGTACTCTCTGAAAGAACTATGGGGTATTTCAAGACCATAGGAATGTTCCATGGCAAGGAAAGACAAAAAATGTTCCCAAATTATATAAATGCCTCCTTGTTCTCTGTCACTGCGCCCAGAGCCCCAGGCCCTGAACCTCTAACCACAGCAATCTGCTCTGCCACGTGGGTCCCCAGATGCAGAGCTGTCAGTGTGAAGTGAAGCATTTAATGGTAACTTGCTCAACACAGACACTGGTGGCACTGGCTACAGTACTGCTGCTGGCCATTCTATTTTATTCCCTTTGATTTTAGAAACTGTAACATATCTTCAGTATTAACAATTTCTGTTTTAACTGAAGGGAAAGGCCTTTAAAAATAACATCTAAAAAAATTAAAAAGAAAAAGAGGTGTCACTGTTGCCTTTCCCTGGGCTTAGAATTAAAAGCCAAACATGGTTAGAGGGGAAAAAAGGGTTTTACCTAGGTATTTATTTAAGGATCCTCAGGTGCACCACATCCAGGTAGAATGCACCTCCAAATGCACACCGAAAATGCACACCCGAAAGCGCCCTCCCCGGAAAATGCACACCCCAGAATGCACCTACACAATGATTTGCGTATACAGTTATGGACCTTGCACATCAGCATATCTGTCAAAGATTCCTCAGTGAGAGGCTCAAGAGAAGCCCCTGTCCTGAGCAATGTTCCCCCTGGATGGGTCTATCTTAGTTTACAGAATATGTTCTGAAGAGGACCTTGGTGTCTGGGGCTTTCTGACCCCCAGCTGTGAGGCTTCCAAGATGTTTAGTCTCTTGGCTTAACAGAACTTTGGGTCTAAGCTAGTTATCAGACTTAGGGAATTACAAGTATATGGGCTAAAAGCACTAAGGATACATAAAAGCTGTATAAAAGGGTATATGAAAGGGTATATAACAGGGGTACACGAAAAAGCAAAAAATCATCATGGCATCATCAGGAGAACTGTGGAAACACACAAAGCAAGAGACCCTGGAGCTGTACTCAAAATATACCCTGTACCCAGACCCCAGAGCTGCACCCTGACCAGCTCAACTCTGACTATGTTCCAACCCCAGAACACCAGAAACATTATCTTGAGTACTATGCACAAGGTGGGAAGTCTGAGGCTGAACAGAGAGCAGAGATGAGGCAGAATTCCCTCAGAGACCCAGTAATGTTCTGGGGTTTCCATGTCAAGTGCTTTTTTGACACGTGCACGCAGACATTCATACACAGAGGTACAGAGCTAATTAGACATGCAACAGGTCTCTGCTGGAGCTGATAGTCTTGTACAGGGTGTGACTCCTGACGGAACATTTTGGATTCAAGGCAGGCAATATGGACCCAGTACATTTACCTAAGGGCTTCCAGGGGTTGTAAACATCAGCATTATCTTTAGTAAGGACAACAGTAAGATGCAAATTTTTCACTTGTCCAAGGAAAAAACCTGGCAGCAGCTCTACAATGTAAGGTGCAGCAAGTGAAAAGCATGGGGGGAGGGCAAGAGGCAGAACTCAGCCCATTTTGCTGCCTCAGAAGGAGCCTGAGGCACAACTCAGGATTCACACATCTGCCTTCCCCATGTTTTAAAAGTATGGTTGAGTCTGCTGAGGTAAAGATTACATCCTAAAGAACAGAGCAAGAAAATCTCAGCTACTCTGCAAAGTTAAACAGAATAGTAACTGCTTTTGTTTTGTTGCTCTCTAAGTAGTTTGGTTTACTAGCAGAGAAAAATACTGACGGAGCAGCAAATACAGACTGGGACTTGTATATCTGAAAAACATTTAACAGAAATGGACAGATCTGTAGGTATGAGTTTCAGCTAAATATTGCATAGCAAGAAGGATAATAAAGTACTGTGCCCTTATTATGGCAATTATATACAATGTGTTTTCATGCATGGGCAAACAAGCTCCACAATCACTTTTAAGGACAAGAAGTGGAGGAGTTCTAAGGACGCTTCTAACACACCAGAAGTAAGAAAGGAAAGAAAGGGCATACATTCTCTATAGCAGTCAACATCCTTGCCATTTCCAGATGGGTCCACATTTCATATTAGATCCAATGTTCAGGGCTCAACAAGAAATAAACCCCTACTGATTTAAGCATTGATATTACTGCCTGTAAGGTAATAATACCTACAAGGAGATCATAATTTCTTAACTATTAATATTTTTCTTTATCCACTTTTATAAAGGTTTGAGCAGCTGCTTCCCAGTCAAGAGATGAACGTGAGTGGTTACTGCAGCTGAGAGAAAAAGTTTTATGGGGAGGAAGCTGCCTGATTATCAATAGTATTTTTAGGTCCTAACACGACACCAAGAGCTGGTCTTATCATCTCATCTTTGCATCAGTTCCAGATGACCACACATTCAAACCAACACAGGTGGAATGGGAGATCAAAGTACAAAGGGGATTTCTGTTCCCCACAGAGACCATTAGCTCTGTCCTGTCACTCAGCAGCCTAAGTCCCCAGTTTGCCTTCAACAGATTGGTCAAAGGCACCCACAAATGGAGCACACCAAGGTAATGCAGAGACAAGTGCTTGGAATTCAAAAGGCAGGTTCAGCGTGTGCTTCTCTAGTTCAAAGAGCACAGAGACTTTATTCTTTACTGTGGCCCTGCAAATTTCAATTGATCTGAAACCAACTTGCCTTTTCTAAATGTTGGCTGCTGAGTTTGAATTTCAGAGAGAAATCCAGTTGCTAGAAATGAAAGTTGCCAATTAAAAATCAGTCTATTTATGTGGCTTAGGGGAGCTGGGAAGGAGAAAGTGAGATAAAGGAAAAGCCAAATAACTCATTAAGTGATCTATACTGTGCCAGTAGTTGGCAATTATAATTATCCTAATAAGACTTTCCCACTTATATAAGTCCTTCCATTCAGGGATCTCAAAACACTTTGCAACCATTAATGATGTTGGATTCATAACATTCCTGACCTCATTTACAGGAGAGGTAACTGAGGAAAAGAGAGAAAACACCATTTTCTGTAACAGAGAGCTTTCATTTTGTAACTGCCTGTAAAGTTTACACCTGAAACTAAATCACCCTTAAAAATCAGGGTCTGTTCTGAGCTCTTGAGCAGGGCAAAAGTCCTAGATGCACATTGTGAGTGCAAAAAACCTCCCAAAAGAATAATGAGAATTGTGTGAACTGGGACAGGCAGTCTGCAAACCTTTTGTAAAGAGCCTTTGGTCACCAACATTTGTCACCCTGGACTAATGGAGAGAACATCTTTCTGCCTCTGGTCCACACACAGAAGCATCCCTGCCCCGACCTGAAAGAGTAGTCACATGTGGAATGGGTGATATCAGTGTCCACATCTGAACACCCTTGGGTTTGGCTCCTTCTCTGAAAGGAAAAATGAAACAGAAGCAAAGTGAAATCCTGGGAAAAGAAAAAAAAACAAAGTGGAACAATGTCTTGGTTTGAAAGACAGGTGTCTGCCAAGGAAGGCTGGGACCTCCCTTGTAATAGAAAGTGCGATCCCCTTCCCTCCAAATTATTATAACTTCGAAATTTCAGGACTTTCAGGCAAAGATATGGGGAAAGGAATAACAGTTCTTTACTAGTATGTATGTGTATAACAAGGCAAACAAACAACAACAATGGCAGCAACAACAAACCAACCCAGAAACCCCTAACAGCGCTCTCTCGGCTGTCAGGCACCTTCCCCTTTGGTGTAGTTCTGGTCACAGCCGGCAGGGGTGTTGGTGGCTCCCGGCTGGGCAGGGCCGGTGCGATGATTCCCCCGCGGCTGCAGGGCGCGCTGTGGCGCGAGTTCGGCTGCGTCTCTGCACGTGGTTCATGGCGGGCGAGCCGGCGGAAGGGATGGAAAAGGGGCTTCCTCTGCAACCTCACAGGGGCAGCTGATCCCGGTGCCCCTCAGGATGGCAGAATGGGCTGTAGCGGGAACCTAGGAGCAGCAGGCTGGAATGACAGAGGTGGGCAGACCCCGGGGTGGCAAACAAAACGTAGCAGAAACTCTGCAGCCGTAGCAGGAACCATGAGGGGTCGGGCAGACATGGGGTCTCGGGGTGTAGTGAAAAACCTGAAGCAGTGGCAGAAGATAGTGGGGCTGGGCAGCGGCAGCTGGGCTCCCTCAAGCAGCCTCAGAGGGGGAAGGGGCTTGGGATCCCGGGTTTTCCCCTGGCGCACCCGAGTAGATGGTGAGGGTCCTCTCCAGTCAGATTGAGTGTTAATAAGGTCCCAGTTCAATGGCTGCTCTTACGAGCAGAGGCTCACCCACAATAAGGACGAAGCAGTAAAGGGCTGAACTCTGTGGTGGCAGCAAATTCTTCCTGCAGTAGCAGCGAATTGACCATTCCCCTCTGATCCAAGAGCAAGAGACATCCAGGAGCTGACCCTAGCCCCTGACCCCCCAGCCAAAATCTCGCGATATCTCTGCCCTTCCCAAGAAAAAGCCCCTGAGCTAAGAGAGTAGCCATCTGCACCCTTCCCCCTCCTCCTCCTCCCAGCCACATCCTTTGTCTCTTAATATTGGTCATTCCCATCTCTTAGGCAGGAAATGGGAGAAAATTCTCTGAGAGAAAGAAAAGATAAAAAAAGGAAAACTCCTAACCTCCAACAAAGAAATAGCTGAACACATTGCACGCAGGAGAAAGCAGGACTTGAGTAGAAGCCACCACGGATTTCTCAAGAACAAATTCTGTCAAGCCAAAATACTTTCTTCCTGAGACAGGCTGATAAGTTTTGTAGGTAGAAAAACAACAGCAGAAGTCACATAACTTGACTTTATATATGTTTTTTTGAAGCATTCTCACAGCTGAATGAAGGAAGCGTGGGGATTTCACAGTGTAAGAGGAATGCAAAAGTGGTTGGGAAGCGGCACTTAGAAAGGAGTTACCAATGTTTCAGCATCAAAATAGCAGTATGAACCTGTGTGTTCCACCAGGAGCTGCCCTGGGCCCAGGACTCTTCAATACTTCCACTAATGATCCGGCTGATAAAAGCATACTGATTAAGTCTGCAGGTGATGCCAACTGATAACAGACCTGGAACTGAAAACAATTTTACAAATTAGCACTCTAGCCACAACCACCAAATGCTCTTTAACAGGACCCAGGGTTTGTTGTGCCTGGGAGATAGAGGAAACCACCCTCTGCTCTCTTCAGCAGAGAAAAGGCCCTGGTGAGGCATGACATTCAGGCTCTGCATTTCCAGAAAATCAGATGCCACGAGTGAAGAGTTTAGATTGGAGCACTGAACAGAATCAGACGTCCAGAAAACAAAATTTCTGTGGAAAACACTGAAAGAATTTGAATAACCTGAAAGAAGAAAACTGGGACAGGAAAGAATGGCATCCTTCAGCTATGGTAAAAATTCTGTTTTCTACTTCCGTGATAGCCAGGATAAGACCTGTCAGAGGAGGGTTCAGGAGGACAGCAGAGGCTCTTGCCCTGGATGAACACAGTAACTATTATCCCAAAAATTCACTCCCTCTGGGGGAGAGCCTCTCTCTGTGGACCATACAGGACTGTCCCAGTGAAATTAGCCTTTTAAAGATAAAGTTGGCCCTTAGAAATAATTCACCTGTGTTATATCTGTAAACATATTTGTGCTTGCTGCAGGGTTTGTGTTGGAGGAAAAAGGCCATCAGGCTTGTGTAGTAGTGTGGGATCAGAAAAGGCTCAAAATTAAGGGAGAATTGCAGAATTGCAGAATTGCAGCTTCCATATGGGTGCTGCAAACTGCTGCCAGCAGCATTCACCCCAGGGCTCTGAGAGTCTACAAAAACATGCTTACACTGGCAGCCCACATTTTAGAGTTTTACAGAATAAGGCTGTTACTTTTAAGGCAGGGAGGAGCTTCCAAAACTATTTTCTGCAAAAAGAAAAGAATTTTACTCATCGCAGACCACTCACGAATCTGCTAAAGAGGAGTGTCATCTCATAAATTTTCCTTTGTGTGGCTCTTCTCCACCCAGTAATATTAATCTAAAAATGAAATTAACTTTCTTTCTCCCATCACTGAAATTCCCTGTCAAAACAGATAGCCAAATAATGTTAATACTAATTTTAATTCTGAAAAGTACACAAAAAAGGGAAATTTTCTCATTATTAATGGAAGAAAAGCCCTATTTAACATATCTAAATGTAAAGTGTAAGATTGATAACCCATACAATAGCAATCATGAAAAAATTACTAGATGGAATTATTCTCTCAGGGCTTTTATCAAGGTAGTTACCATAAGTTAAATGTGAAATTCACACAGAAATCACTCAAGAGAATTTGGCATTCACATACTTCTCTACTCTAAATAATTCCCCATGCAACAGTAAAATTCTCTCTTTATGACTACATAATTCTGGTTGTGTCAGCAATTAGCACGGGAAGTTTTAGGAGTGTGCTACATTTTTAAGAGTTAGAGGAAAGTGTGCATTGCAGGCAGCCAGGATGCTCTGGATATGGTGGATTTGCTGGCTCCTGGCTGATGGACATACAGTGAAAAGGGATGTGGACCATCACACCCACCCAAAGCCCTTCCTCCGCTACAAGAGAGTTACAACTGAACGCATGAAGCTGCTTCCCACACTGAAAACACTGCTGGAGAATTGAACACTTCAGGAGATTTGAAATGAAGAGTTACCTGTGCCAGATTAAAGTCTGTCCCAGGTTAACACCTTTGTCAGAGGGAGATGAGAAGCATCAGGCTCTTTACTCTCTCTTGCAAAATTCTCCTAATTAGGTATTACCATGTGTTTTTCATTGTGGAGAAGCTGTTTTAATTACTCCTAACAGTCACTGGAGGGAATTCCTGCTATGCAGAGAGCAGAGCACAGAGATTCTCCTGCCTCGTACCCATGACAGGAAAAATGCAATGTGCCATACAGCTAAAAATACATTGTGGTATTTATCAGCTGGTCTTCTGCAAGTAAAAAAAGGCCCACATGAGGTCCTCCAGAAAGGAAAATAACCCCCTTTGTGCTTTTAGCTCTTGATACATAAGTATTTTGTGGAGGCAACATGCAGCATTAGAGGGGACAGGAGCAAATCTTCCTTGGTTTCCCTTCGTCTCTCTGCCTCTTATTCATAGTAATTTTGTTGCACTCCTGGACTCTGGATCTGCGCAGGGAACATGCTGGGGAATGAGGTGAGCAATTGTATGTGATTTAAAATTTGTCTGCCTCCTCCATGTCCAGCACTAAGCTATATTTCCTAAGAGATGAATTTTGAAGGCCATATGTTTTTGTGTGCCCAAATTTTAATCTGTCTGGCCATTTTAAGATCACAGAAGTGGAGGGAGGAAAAAAAGCACTTTTAAAATGGACCATGGAAACCATATGAAAAATAAGCCTCCACAAACACAAGCTCAAGCCTCGTCTCAAAGAAGCAAGAGGTAAAACACAGAATATAAGAATATCTGAACAGGAATAGACTTGAGTGCTAACTCCAAAGGTGGTACCATAGACAGGGACCATCCTTCAAAGTCTGCTTTTTGCATTAGCAGATGATACAGTGTGAGTGTAGTAGGAGAGATGCTCTAATACCCTTGGACAGGTTTGGGGGGTGCTGGCAATGCTGAACACCTCTAATATTCAGCTTTGCTCTATGGGACAGACAGAAGCTGTTCCAATCATTTAATGCCATGATTTACCAAAGAAGCCAGAAGAGTGGAAAATGGAAGAGTGTGTTGGGCAGGTAACGCACAACTATAATTTTTTTAGAAAAAGTTCCCAAGTCTAACATCAGAAGTCTGCATTAAATAAATGTGTTTCTTTCCATATTCATTAACACAATTGCTATTTTCATCACAGTAATGATACAAATTCATTACTACTGCACAGTGTCTGTACATATTCTCACGAACTAATTTTATGCATTGTGTCAAGGTTTCTTTGCATAGGCAGATGGGGTTTTTTTCATTTTCTTTAGCCTTTGTGGTTCAAAATTTTTGCTAGTTTTCTTTCTATTTTAATTGTTTTGGGAAAGTTAGTTGGAGCCATTTGGAGAAAGACACTTTAAAGAAATCTCACTAAGGGAATGAAAAAGGTTTGTTCTTTCTTCTTACACTTCTAAGCCATACTTCAGTAGAGGAACACGGGGCATTCACGGTGCTGGTTTGGAGTCAGAAGAATGAAACCCCTCTGCACACAACCAAAAAACTGAATATCTGAGTCACCTGTGACAATGTTTCCACAGGATTGTGACAGCTGTAGGAAGAGCTGTTCTGGACACAAATGAGGACCATATAGTGCCTTTTAGAAGAGAAAATGTATCCCCATTTTTGTAGTGTGCTCCAAAGGTCACAGTAAAGAAAATCCCATTTGGATTCAGAGAGCAAAATTAAATTTATTGCAGAGACAGTCCCCTTAAGCTGCTTCTTCTGTATTATTTTTGGTGTGTTTTTTTTTTTAATTTCATTTTAAGCTGGATCAGTGAGCCAAGAGCAGCAGTATGATGTTCAACAAGGCCAGGTGGCAGGTCCTGGACTTGGATCACAACAACCCCGGTCAGTGCTACAGGCTGGGGAAGGAGTGGCTGCCCAGGGAAAAGCCCTGGGGGTGCTGGTTACAGTGGCTGAACATGAGGCTTGGGTTTAGGTCACCTTAATATAAGCATCAAAACACTGCATTTGAAAATGTTTTGGTGTCTGTTGTTACTGTGGCAGTTTGAATGTGGTCACCTGGTGTGCATTGAGCACTTCTTTCAGCTCTCTGCTAAGCCTACACAATCAAGAACACAATTCCAAATTACAAGTGGCATGAAAAATTTTCAAAATTGTCTAAATATATCGCTAACCCACAGGCTGTTCATTGCAGCGTGTCAAGCCTCAACTCTCCTTGAGAATAAATTTCCCCCCTCAAAGAGGAAAAACCGAATAAACACTAATACTTACCAAAAGAAAGAAAAAGAAAAAAACATGCACACAAAATGAAAGAAAAATATCCTTTCCCAGAACTTTGTTACAGCTGAGATACCTGTGTAGCCTTGAAGTCCACGGAGTGAGGAATTGAAAACTTTTTGGCTATTTGTGAGCTTCAAGCTGGACACAAATTTGAGACTACACATACAAAATAAATACATATGTATATTAAATATGTATACACATATAGACACAAGTGTAAATTTCTATCTGTATTTTGAATTAACAATTATTCAGATTAATAACACCTTGTTGCTTTCTTCAATTCAGCCGTCTGCCTGCACCTACCATGTTTTATACTTCAACAGCAAGCTTGTGTAGGCAAAACCAAGCTTTCAGCCTCTCCCAACCTTCCTGCCAGCATCCTTTCCACTCCAAACCACTAGAAGGCACAGCATCCCAAAGAATAACCTCAAACCAGCAGCCTCGACCTGCAAGATGCCAGACCACCCCAAGGGGTTTGAGTGGGTGCAATCTGATCTCTCACCTTGGATCAGGCACTGGCAGTTCAGCATATCACGACTTCAGCCTGCAAAGGAACTGCATAAGAAAGTTGTTTTTCAACTCCTTCCTTCTCAAGATATTTGCTAAAATCTTGTCTGAAACTCGTGGAAGAACACAGCTGAGTGGACTGGGCACCAAACACATTTCACTATAGTGCATTTGTGACTGTGCCCTGCCATGTGGATCACCATCTGGGGAAGATCAGTTGTATTTCAGTGTTCATGTGGATGACGATTTCCCCCCTAAATTAATTAACTTTCATTAGATAAATCAATATTTCTCTCATGAAGAAAAAAAGAGACCTAAAATGTATGCTGTGCAGAAAATACAGTACAAGTGTATTGAGTAGTCTACAGATAACGATATGTCCAGAGACTGCAGTAATTTAAAAGCCCTCAAATGTAATTTTGAAAATTGCTTTACCAAGCTAATAAAAAGGGAACCAATGTAAAACCCCAGAAAGATACATATTTATCAAGGTTTTTTCTCCATTTCTCATAGTTACTGAAGGTTAGAATTATGTCTTGTTTGCCAGTAAAAGATTTTCTAGCTCTCTTCAGGTACGCATCACAGACCAGTTACCCAAATGATCATAGCCAAATGAGACAACTTGGAAATAAACTGGCTGTATGTGTAACTAATACATTCAGCATTATATGTAGGTTTCCAGGTTTTCAAGAAACAGCTAAAAGAGTTATCCATCCAGACATAAAAAATATTTACCCCTCCAAAAAGACTGGCTGAGACCGTATATGCTGATAGATGTGGAGTCTTGACAAACCAGAGCCTCACCTATGCTTGTCCTGCAGAAGGCACAGAGCAAAACAACTCAGGATAAAGTGTCCCCAGGTACCCCACACTGGGGACAATGGAAAGCTTTGCTCTGGGAAAGCTCTCCTTGGAGTTACCAGCTCATGGAGTGGCCAGCAGGGCTGCTGAGTCCTTGTCCTTCAGACTTGTCTTTGGCCCGAAAAAGCCACTTGTAAGAGCTTTGCACTCAGAAAAGCCACAAGGTGATTTCCAGTTCTGTGGAGAAAGTACAAGCATAAATATCTTTTCTTTCCTCGTTGCTCCAGCCTTCATAGCTTTAGAGGAGGGACTTCATTTCACACAGGTGAGATTTTACAAAATCCTGGCCAGTCTCAAAAGCAAAAGAACACAAATAATATTATCCAATATAACATCCAACCTCTATAGAAAACCAGCTGCAGAAGCTACATAAAATCACAGACATGTTTAGATGCTTTGCTTGTGTTGTTGGAACAGTCCTTGCAAACTGCCATTAAAATACAGAAAACCAGAAGAAAAGAACATTGTTTATTAAGATTGCATATGCATTCAGCACTTTTGTAACACTTAAATTAGCTACATTGTAGGGCTAACAGGATTTTCCAGGTGTAATAAGAAAGGAGGCAAAATTGCAGGTTGACACTGGGGTGAGAAGCTCATCTCAGGACAGACTGTGTGTTTCCCTCTGACAATGAGGGTCCCACTGCCTGGCACAGCCCCAGCCCACCTCCAGAAAGAGCATGTTACCTTCTGCAAAGCCTAGGAAGTCTCATGCAGCAGGAAGCAGAAATGCAGGTCCTGTGGCATGAGATTTTTCACTGTGGGGGATCAAAAGCCTTTACGGTACACACACCACGGTTTGCCCTGGCAGTAGAGAGCCCTGAGCCAAGCATACCCCAGCCCCAAGTTTTGGCAGCAGTGTCCTGCCACCGAGGGCTCTTTCAGACATGGACTCTATTTGACATATTTTGTCTCTCATATCTTTACTCAGATTTCCCCCCTTGGGGGTATTTTGCAGTGCTCTTTGACCCTTGCCAGCTGGCATAGTGTAGTGTTTTTGACAAGATGTTGCTGGCAGGCTCTAGTGCACTGCCTACCTCCATCCTTAGGAACTTCTCTGACTCCAAGGGATGGCAAGGACTGTGCTGAGAGCTCTGGACACAGACTGTGAGTTCCTGGGTGCCACATGCACTGCGTAGGGCTGCCAGGCTCATGCACACCACAGACGTCTCTGCAGTTTTCCTTCTCTAAGGGATTTATTCCTCCCTTTCACTGGCACAGCAGCCCCTGTGAATGAGTCTGTATATGCTTTAGTTTCTGCAAAACTCAATCATCAACTTGTCCCTAGGGAGTCTTTTCCAAAGGGGACACTGTTGTCATTTCCTTCAGAAACATTACCTACACAAGTTTTCTTTGAATGACAAGCTGTAATGCTACCGAGCTCCAGCAGCTCCCATTGCAAATGACTACCAAGTGTGAGAGCTCTAGAGATCCCAGGCTTTGTCCCCAGTTCACCCTGTCCATCTTCTCAGTACTTCTTGCAGCCTGACAAATCTGCTACTGCTCAGTTACTGCTACTTTTTAATGATTTCATTTCCCTCCAGCACATGTTGATGCTACTCTGCTGAAATCACAGGAGTTAAGACAGGGTAAACTCAGGGGGCGGGGCGGGGGGGGGATGGGATTTGTTTATTGATGTCCTTTTTGTAATCCACTGCCAACATGGAAGTGTTACTACTTCTAAGCTTTAAAGCCTAGCTGTAATGGCAGCACAGCTCTCTCTCACAGAGACTCTGCTACGTACCCTGGGGTAGGAATTACTGAGCCACACTGGCCATGTAAATAATCCAAGAGTCAATTGATAATCTGGAGTCCTAATAACAAACAACTCCTGATTCCAACCATGCCATGCCACTAAACGTTTGCATTTTTTGGTCTCTGGCACAAGCCAGAGCTTCGCAGTGACTCCTGATAACATCTTCTCCACCCACACATTGTTTGGGTGCTGTGTGCTCCTTCTTACCTTCATCACAGTGCCAAGGCTGACAGGGCACTCAGAGCTTACCTGTTTCTATGTCACTTCAGGGCTCCTCAATGACACTGCAATCCCCTCCAGCCTGTTTGAGAAAGACCCATGACAGACACCTGTAATCTGAGCCCTGTGTCTCATTTCCAGAGTATGGCTTGGCATTTTGGGGTCCAATGTTTGTCGTTCTTCATGTGCCTTACCTGCCCAGCCTACAGAGATCCCACAGAGTCTGAAGCACAAAACCCTTTCCCTGGAAGCCTTTACCTTTCTACCTTCGGCTTTTTCTCTGATGTGCCGGTTTGGCCAAAATCTAGTAATATAGCCCCTGAGAGAAAAACCAGGTTGCAACCACCCTTCCCCCACACAGGGTTCGGGGAAAAAGAAATTTTTCCTCGAAGGAAAGTGAAAGAGATAAAAACTATTTATTTTAACAAACACACAGGAAAAGGATAATGATGCTGAATACTGAATTAAAACCCCCGCTATAGAGAGAAACCTGGGAAGATTTCAGAGTCCTTCTGTAGGTGTGATCTCTCTCCTCCTCGGAGCTGGTTGGTGAGGGNGCTGAACACAAATTTCCTATATAACCCTTGAAACCCTGCAGAGGGAATTCACATTTTTTTTTTTTTTTTTTTTTTTTTCCAAGCTCAGTTTAAAGGCACAGAAAAGGCACAATACTACTTTTTGGGCATAGAGCATGATAGGGGATACACATGATAGAGTCACCCCAAGACATCTGAAAAGTCCTCTGTCTCAGATGGGCAGATCAGAAAACAGCGGGGGAATCGTGAGACTTGCACAAAAGTTTGCCATTCCCTTAATCCTGTTGTGCTGTGAAATATTCCAAAATCCTCACAAGTATATTGAAGAGTATTTTATGGGAGGCCCTTTCTTCAGAATTCCCTATCCAATCAAGAAACAGTAGAAAACCAGAGTTTTGTTTTCTTTTTTTCTAGAATTTTAGTCTTACACTAATTCTAAATCAGAGTGGCTGATATCTAATTCAAACTAAATAAATAGTTCACATTTACCCTGTAAACCAAGGTCCTTACAACTTGGCAAAACATTCAACAATCAATAGGAAAAGGAAGTCCGAAGTCCTCTCTACTCCCTTCTGAAACTTTAATGCAAACCATAAAATGCATTGCACACAGAACTGAATCAAAACTACTTGTTCATTCCAATATGATTTTTCATCCCACACCTATGTTTTTCCTTAATACTTGCTTTTCAAAATGTTACTGGTTAATGCACATAACCTAAATTCTGAGGAAAAGAGCACTCGGGTAACAACTATGTGCAAAAAATAAAGATCATGGTCTCATTCTAAATTAGTCCTTGCTGTTAGCCAAACGAAGTTTCAGTGCAAAACCATTCTCTTAATTGCTTCTTTTCTGAAACCTGATATCTATTGTGGACTTTGAACAAAATGTGCCAGCATGCATAGTATATATAGAAAATAAAGAGTATATATCCAATTCTAGAAAGCATTGTTCCACATTCTAACATCAGGATAAAGAAAACAGCAGAAGCAGGTATTCTTCACATCATCACTTGTCTGAAACCCTACTCTGATGTGTACGAAACTTAATGAAAGCAATCCAGAGTCTACACTAACACGGATACAAAGCCATGCACTCCTGCAGATATATTGCACTGTTCTAAATCTATAGGACAGGGAAGAATTTGAGAGCACCTGCTATGCTTAGAGCTTCTAAGATTGCTTCTAAGATTGCAGATCTAACACCAGCAAAACAAAACAAAAATAGCTTTTGGCCTCCCCCCTAGAGCCAAGAAACCCTTCCCATACCCATCCCTAAGCTGACAGCTGGCCCCTCCCCTCCTCTCCCCTCCCGTCTTCTCATCAGCATTTGCTCCTAGAAAACCTTTTGCTCCAAATCCAGCAGAATCAGAAGAAAACTGTTCTCCTGATTGCTCCTTTTGGAAACCAAATCAACCCAAATCAACAGAGTTTGTGTAACTCCCACTTCTCTAATGCAGCTCTCTGGGCACAGCAGAAGCAGTGGAGGATCACTCTCCTGAGTGCTTTCTGCCAGAAAATCATGCTCCAGTGCTCCCTGTGATTGCTGCTGGGCAGGAAGCCATAGCCAGTCAAGCACTGAAACAAATCTGAGGCCACTTGCTCCTACCAAACACCATTCTTCTTCTTAACCTCAAAATAATCAGTAGGAAACTGCACGCCTCATTGCTTTCTTTTTAAATGCCTGGCAACACCCCACACATAGGTAAGAACTGCCTACACAAAACAGTTATAGAAAGGTATTTGCCTCTATCAGGACTGTTCTCTAAACAGCACCATGCATGGGTGAAAACTGTTCTGCACATTGCTTTCCTTAAAAAAAACCTAGTAATACCTCTATCTAGACCAATGGAATATTTATTTGGCCTTCTAAGAGTATGTTGAAAACAATGTGATCTACTTTCATTCTAACTACAACCCCAGGAAAACCTACATCTGGTTTGGCAGTACCTCTACATAAATACACAAGGAGTCATTCACTTCCATATTTTTCACATTATCTTTATTGCCAGTACAAGCATCACTGGAAACCCTTCCTGTGTCTTCCTAGAGGATAAACTCTACCCTTAACCCTCACCTCCAAATACACCATGATAACCAGTCTCTGACTCAATCGCCAGAATGGTCCTTCTCATTGCAATTATAAAGGGTTAATGTATACCTAAAAATGTATATTTATATAGGTTTGAAACATGTTTTTATATATACATGAGCTTCCCCATGGAAATACATACAGACATATATATATTTATGGAGAAAAAGACCTTCTTTCTTTTTGAAATCCTGTCTCTAACCCTTAACACCAGGTAAATGCCATTTTGCACCTTAGCTTTTAAGGTCGGCAAAAAATTATTGAAAATTTTTTGTCCAATTACTTTCTTTCACAAAGCCTAGCCTTACCATGGTGGACATACAGGAGACTGGTGTCTGCTGTAATCCTGTAAAAAGCTTGTCTCTCTTTATTGCTCATGAAATATCCAGAAGAAAACTACTCTTTTCACTCCTTATCTTCTGAAATCCTAAATTTACCATGCCTAATATGCTGTTTCTTGACTATCTATTTTCCATTGCAACATTGATCTTGTAAGATTTCCCCTTATAAGGAATTCCCCTGAATAAGGAATTCAGCCATATTTTAGGTTGCTGGACCTATACGATACAGTGGGAGCTTTTTCCTGAAACCCAGCTTGAATGGAGAGTAAACTATGCCAGCTAAGTGCTACACCTCCACCAAAACTGGCCCCAGAGCTATTCCTTTAATCCTTTCCCTAGTATTCCACATCCTTTCTCATCTCCTAGCAGTGATCAAAATGAAACCACTATGAACACTTCAAAACTAATAATTACAGTTTTTGTTGGTATGTTATATGTGAGCCAGCCATCTACTGACACCTACCCAGTGCAGTTTGGCTCAAAGACACCTGATGAAAACTGGAAACTCACACCCAAGGTTTGCCATCAGGAGGAGACAGCCAGAAACCCTCCTAGGAAAGCACCTGGGAACTCTTAAACAATCTAAATTTATCAGAGGTTTCCTACGTGCTAGAACTGCTGTGTTTGTTAAAACAGCTCTTCCTTTGATTTACATACTGCAAGTGAGATTAAGAAAAATTACTTGCCTGCATGAGTTCCAAGGCCTTTGTGAATATAAACACAGGTGAATTCCTGTTGCATGTAAGTAATTTATGGTATTCAAACATCCTGACAACTCCAAAAATTGGATTAAATCAAGATTTTTTATTTGCTTGGGGTTTCTTTCCTCTTCTCCAAAGAGGTGTGAAACGCTGAGAGATCATATTCTTTGTTCTCTTCCTCCAAACTAATTAGAATAAAATAGAAAAAAAAAAAAAAAAAACACTGCAGAAAAACTAAACCCATAATCCTTCACTCAATTTTTTCACTTTTTTTTCAGGACTACAATCTGGTTGCAACCACTCTTTCATGCTCTGTGAATCAGGGGTCAAGTGTGTGTTTCAAGAACTGGTTTGTGTATGTAAGTTGATTTTCAAATGTAATAGGGTCGTATCCCACCCCAGGAAATCCTGTTTGCCAGTCCTAGGTAAGAGAAAATCTTATACTAAAAGCTTAAAGATATTATGGGTCCATGTTTTGTGATTAGATTTTTGAAACCTAAGAAGAAAAATGCTTTCTCCTGAGCTTTTCTCATGGTTCCCAACTCCTGGATGACTGTGAGGAAGAGTCCACTGCAACCTCTTTATTTGTAGTGGGCAAATAGTTCTATACTCCTTCTACTTTATCCAGCTGTTTATATTCATTATGTTTGTGGAAATACTTTGAGACTTCTGATCCCTTGGGAAACGTTAGAATGAACAGCTTCAAAAGTTACTGTGGAAAGAATGACAGACTATCCCCTCCACAGACAAATTTTACATCTGAAGCCAGGCCAAAAGAGCAGGAAGAGATTTGGCATGCATTCACAAAAAACTTGAAAGCAAAGTTAAGGAATCTGACTTCAAGACCCTCCCTGAATCCTTAGGAAATCTGGATCTAGCAGTTCAAAGTTGGGCCATATCTGAATACAGAAAGCCCGAAACCATGGATCATCCCAGTCAAATTTTTACTTGGGACATTTCTGTTTAGGAATTTTCTTTTTTGTGTGCTGCTTCATTGGAGTTTAATGAAAATCAGACACAAAACTATTACACTTAACTGAAGACCAAGCAAAAAAGCAACAGAATGTACTAACTTTACAGTCAATTAATATATGAATATTAAATGTGTTTCACCTCTTCAGCCCTCTTATTTTCACATGAGATTTGCCAAGGGGCATAGTGCTTTGGATATTCAGATACTTCTCAATTCCATAATGGTTTTCTAGTTGAAGTCATGCATAAAGGGATGGAAAACATAGCACGCTTTACTGAAATCAGACTCTGTGAGCTATTTTTAATATTCAAAACACATGAAACCTCTGCTCCATGGCATTTATGTAATTCTTCTTTGTTTAGTACCACCTCCATCAGAACATAAATATTTGCAGCTTGCTGAAAGCAGACTTCTTTAAAAGCATAAGCTACCTTGAACACATTAAATCTGTAAAAACTTATCAGTTTTATAAAAAAATATTTGAGTGATAGGGCCTTATTTGAAACAAACTGAAAAACTACCTCAGTGTAAATTATTTGTTGTTATCAGAATTTAACTTCTTCAGCTCCTCCTCAATAAATTCCTTGGCTTTTATTACAGCTACCTGTGCTGTAATATGTTGCTGTATGGATTCTTGCTATCTGACACTGGCAGATCTTGTTAGATGCCCCAAATAGCTAGTTTTAATTTTTCTTATATTAGCAAGTAGGTAAAAATCTTTCCTTTTACTTATTCAATGCAACACAACAAGTACTGGCAGGGACTTTTTTCAGAGTGTTATCTAAAAAGACTTCATGTGGGACAGGGAACCTGCTTATTTGGTCCTGCATACCACAGATCTTGGGGCCACAAGTATGGGTGAACTCATGGTTTGTCGAGTTTCTAGGGAGCCTAAAACCAGCCTGGGATGGGCTGTGCAAAATTCTGTTGCAGAAATCACATTAATACTCACACCCTACCTCAATTTAATAAATTGAACATTTAACATGTAAAGTTAGGATGCAATCTGGTGGCCTTTCAATGCCCATCACCCTCCACACCTGACAAAGGCTGGAGTGGCCACACACCTGTTTTATAAGCAGGGGAGTGAGACACAAAACCATTTCATCCAGGAAATAAGAGGTGCAGAGTAGTGAACCCCTTTGAGCAGCACGAACTTACCTATCACTTTCAAGCTCTTTTTGAGGGCTGGTTTTGCACATGCTGAAATCAATGGCAATTTATACCCAATACCTACATGCCAGTGGTTTATGAAGGAAATGTTGGCATGGCAGGTGCCCAGCACCAGCCCAGCTCTGCTCTTATGACAGTCGATGTACTTTGCTGCTGACAGAATCACCTCTGCTCACTCCTCTGGAAATTCTTCTTTAAAAGTCCTCATCAGGCAATGACAGATAAAGCCTCCTCTGGCTGATGGGCTGTAGATCGGATTACCATAGATGGAATTTCACAATCACACTAGATTCCAATATTTTTTTTCTCTCTTTATCCTGGCTAAGAATTCAATTTTCTTTTATATGAAAAAATACGGCCAGCATATTTTTCTCATCTGAGCTGAAGGTAACTTCACTTAGAATAGCTTTGCTAGAAGCCCTTCTCCTTAATGTAGTGCTCCTTGCAATGAACTTCGCAGCTTCTTTCCAAGTTGCAGAATGCCCTGCATTTTCACTGGCTTGTCCTGATTAGGCCTTTATACTTCTGACTGATTTCCTCTGCGGTTCATGTCCATGCCAGTCAATAAGGTGGAAATTTTAATAAACACAGTTCTTGGGTGCAATGTTATTCACAGGTCTGTATCAACTTCTATGGCTACACTCCTGAAATTACCCTCTTCAGTTACGTCTACTAATTTCCCATGAAGTTTAAGAGTTCTCCATATATTATGCCCCTAACCTGGAACATTGCTTTCCTAAGCAGCTTCTACTTCACTTCATCTCAAAATTCAAACAAAGTATTTCTTATAATGTATTTTACTTTTCAGGTTTTTCATGCTGGGATTATGGCCAGGCAGCAGTTCGATTTTTTTTAGAGGCAGTGCTCTCTTCCAAGTAGAGTCAGAGTTACTTACGAGATTCAAGCAGTACAAGGAAATCTTTTCATGAGACTGATCTGAATTTTGATTCTCTAATAAAAGTTGGAACAGGAAACAAAACTGGTGTGATTTAATTTATAATCTCTGAACCATGCCGCAAATGGAGCCCTCCTTCTCTGCTTTCAAACCAGTTCCAATTTATGCCTGTGTATTATTTACACAAATATATTTACTGAATAGTTTATTAAGAGATTTTCAGGTTGGGCTTGCTGCTTGGAGTTATTTTACATAAACTGAGGAACAACTACGGGTTTGTTACCCCATTTAGTATACGTGTAGCAAAGAAGAAGATCACCTAAAACACAGAATTGTTTCTGCTCCATCAGGGCCTCACAGAAGAAAGACACTCTCCTATCTGAAGAAAAATGTAGAGAAAGCAATGAAATCCCAGAAAGTAATCAAGGAGTCATAGCCGAGTTTGTGAAGCTTGCCTCAGCTGCCCATGCTCAGCAAATTTCATATTATGAGCTAGGAAAGAAGACTGAAATCAAAATCAGGAATAAGGATGTAAGGCACTGTGAAGGAGCACTCTGTTCATCTGAGGAATTCAGCACTTGAGTTTGCAAAATGCTGGACATGAACATGCAGACATGTGGCACAACCTGCTTTCTGAAGATGAGCTGAGTACCAAGAGAGGCAAAGCCCCTCTTAGCACCCACAGTCGTGATGACTTGGCAGTAAAGTACTGCTAAATTCCAGAGTGTACCACCCAGTCCCAGGATCAAGAGCAGGCACAGGTCTCTTTACAGAACACTTCCAACCTCAAGACAGTCCATAGTGAGCTCCAGAAAGGAAAAAGCACAACACTTCTGAGAGCTGTTAACCTAAGGACACTATTTTAATTACTCAAATTGCAATAAATATTACAGGTAAAATACTGCAGAGATGACTCAAAAATATCCACTTATGATTCTGGGGTATGCAGGAGGAACATTACCATAATAAGCTCTAAGGAAATACAATGAAAACTATTACAGCTCCAGGAAAGACACATAAATGAACATAACAATACACCTGCCTGACAGAGAAAGAAGAATAAAGGTACATAATTTAGAGTACTGCTGTTACTGCCTTTAAGACAGATATAAAACCAAGAGTATTGCAGTTACCTAATTCTGGCAGAGACCCAGTGGAAATCATTAGTTATCTAGCTGTAAGGAGGATGTGTAATATGGAGTATTATTGTTACCTGTCCCTAAAAGACAGCAAGAAAGAAGGGGAGAGAGGTGATGGAAACCTGGACTGTTACCTGGCTCCGGAAGGCAGAAACTGTGGGAAGATTTGCTGCTGCCCATAGCTATGCTTTACAGCTACTAATTCATGGAAGGAAAGCTGGGGAAAATGGAATGGCCTGAATTATACCATGGCTGGCTGGTACAAGGCCAGACTTCCAGCTGGGTGCAGCTGATAACACTTACTCACTTTACTGTGCCAACTTTGGGTCTGTGGAGAATGAGAGGATGGGGAGACAGGAGTACCACAGGAGCTCTCCTGGAGCCAGGACGGACTGTGCCAGGTGTCCTGGGGGACTGGACTTTCCCTTGACCCCCACTTGGATCCCTAGCTGCAGCAGCCTCCAAGCAGGCACCATTTCTCCATGCACTCCCAGGAGCAGGCAGGAAGCTGTGGGCAAGAGGAAAGGTCAAGAGAAGGGGATGGCAGAAATATAGTTGTTGAGAGCTCTGTGACACAGGATGTAGAGGTGCAACATATTTACATTTCTGCAGAGAAAAAAATGCTTGGATCTTTCTGTAGCCTTCAGGGTCTATCCCTTCCCTGGATGAATGATGCCTACCTGCCTACCTCCAGAGCACAGGGACAACCGGGAAATTTTTTTTTTTTTTTGCCTTTATCACAAGAAAGAACCACGGCACAGATGGCACAGATGGCACAGATGCTAAGTGGAATACCTCTCCAGTTTCTACCACACTCCTCTGTATTTTCCTCACACTCAGGCTTTGAATTTCTTTTCCAAGGGTGTAATACTGACGACACTTGAGATAAAGTCCAGTGAAGTGTTTCATTTTAGCTCACTCAGTTTTCAGTCAGATCCCTTATTAAATTCTAGCTCAAGGAACACAACAGAAACTCCAGTGCTGCTCAAATTAATTCTTTTTTTCCTGTTTTGACCACTATTTGCTGTCCATCAGATGGAAAGATGTGAAGTTCAGCTGAAACAAGTGAATCTTGTGATTAAATTGTAATATTGAAGAAGAAAGGCAGTCCAGAAAGCAAGGAAGGGAGCACTGAATGGGCACGGAACACTAGTACTGCATCCATAATAATTCCACCCCTTCCTGTGACAACATGTCATTGGATCTCATATCCCCCAAGGCAGTAAAATAGACCACACACCACTCTGAGACTTTCAGGCAGAAGCTGTGAGGCTACAAACACCCTCCAGCAAAGCCCCTTCTCAGCATCTATACCCGGCATTAAGTAATGGTGCCATTATCACTGGGGTGCAACTGCCCATTAATACATCAAAGATCAGAGCCTGAAATTGGATCCCACTGTATGCACAGTCTTTGAACCTTCCAAGCTGGAAAAGGCACCTGTGTTCTTCCCTCTGAGGGGGAAGAACAGGCAGAAATTAACACAAAGATTTGCTCCCATACCTCCCACGTGGACACATTCCACTGAACAGCGCAAAGTTCCTTGCAAGAGAGCCATTTGCTTCTCTTTAATGAGGACAACTGGATACAAGAAGTCAGGTTAATTTGTAAATTACTTCAATTTTCACTCCAAAAAATGAGAAATTAGAAAAAGAGACATTGTTTTTCCTTTAATATGATTTCTCTGTGAGTCCTTATATTGACCTGAACTGGAAGGGATGACTTGCTGACATGGACTCTGCTCTTCAGACACTGCCCCGTGTGAAGCCTCTGAGAACATCCTCTCTTGGGGACATTTTGAGGGTTAGAGACCTTAAACCATGCAGATCCCCAAACTCCAATCTTGGACACAGAATTCCTGTCCTTAATACTGTTTTACACTCTTTGTCAGGCAATAGAACCTTGGTCTTAAACCATGTCTAAGGCTGTTAATCCTCAGCCATGTTTTTTGGGTCCGAACTTATTATTACCAAAAAAATTGGTGGTGTTAAAGGTGGATCTAAGTTACGCAAAGTTAAGCAAAGCTTTACTCTCCTGGGTTGACCTTAGAGTCACCAAGAAGCCACTTCAGAATGCTGTTCACTTGGTAAGAGGAGAATGGCAGGATCCATATATCATTAACCAATAAAAAAGAAACCTGAATTGTAAATATCTAGTTTGATGATTATATGAAAAGAACTGAACTTCTCCTGATTCCTGGGATCAGTCACCTAATATCAGGGACATGGTATTCTGGGAATACCATGCTATTCTTTCATTGACTTGCTTAAGTCTGAATATAATTTTTTAAAAAAAAATCCTGTCACCTCTTTCTTGTCCTTCCTCAGACTTTGTTTTTTCTCAATCTATTTTGCTTTCTAATTTTTCTCTTTTGCTGTCATTTTTAATAAGTACTCTCGGCTAGATGACAGGATTTCTGCAGAATAGCTGGATATGTCAACATTTGTCTTCTTTCAAATACACACTGTCAAAAATACATTTAAAGACTTTGAGTTTCAGAATACCATGTTTCTCTTTAACTTTCATATTTATATGTGCATTCCACAAAATATACATGGCCACTACTGGCATGTTTCAGTGGAACAAAATTATACACTACATAAATAATCTTAAAAAAAAATTGGGCAGCTACTATTAAATATTTCAATTATCACTAAATTTCAATTCTCTGAGGAGAGCTGGATATAAAAATACATCAATTCTATTACATTATGACACAAAATAATGTAAAACTATCTAAGAAACATGCAAGAAATAAATTCAAGAAAATTCTCAAGCCCAGCCCTCATATTAACATTCTCTGCCAATCTCTGGGCACGGGTCCTGCAGGAATATGAAGAATCACTGACACTTCACGGGGAAAGAAACCATGGGTTTGTGTGCACTTAACCTTCATACCTTTTTAGCTCCATAGCTTGAGAGACTTCTAAAGGATTTGTGGTTTCCCCTAACCACTTCTCCATTTCTTTGGCACTAAAAAGTTTTAAAAAGTTGTTGGTTCAATGCAAAATATTTGATTGCGAGGGAAGAAAAATCCCACCAGTTTCTCTCCAGTTCACTCCAGCAAGAACTACACTCCCCTGTACTGATCAAGCAGTTATCTGTTCACTCATACACAGGGGAAAGGAAAGAAAAGGGGAGCTGAATGACTATGTAGAAGAAGGAAAAACAAAGAAATTCAGGTAATTTTTGCAGCTTTGAAATATAAGAACAACCTTAGCTCTGGAGGCAATTGAATTAATTCATACCTAAATGTTCCTTTTGGATCTTTGTTTTCATTTATTTCCTGCTTGGTCTCAGCAACAGCAATACTGAAAAGTAGTGCATGACAACTCAATCAGATGAGATATTTGTTGCAACAGCTAATTTGTACTCAGTAAATCACCCCTACAAATGCTATGAACTCTTCTCTCTTCTTTACTGATGCTCTTTTTTTCCTTTGAGAGTACAGTGAGTCCTATAGCCAAAGAAAATTCCTGGTTCCTTTCCTCTTGCTGTGATTGCCTTGCCTGAAGCCCCAACAGTCTCCACATGGGCAGAGCCAGCAAGGAAGGCCAGTGTTTTATTGTTCTGCAGTTTTCCTAAGGGTGCCTGGTACTTCTTAGCAAAGCCTATTGCAGAGTTCGCAAGAGGAGGAAGCTGGAGGAGGATTTTGGCTCTATGACTCCAAAACATAAAAGGCGATAAACTTGTTTTCAGGTTGCTTTGAGAGAGATGTGACCAGAACATGATATATTCACATACTTGGCCTTTGCCCAGGCACAAATAGGGAGATAATGAGAGACAGGTTTGTGCCACAGGGGCTGCCCTGGTGTACAGCAGGTTTTGAGGCACGGAACCTGAACTCAGGAAGGCTGGGCAAGGAACTCGGGAAGGCTGGCAAGGAACTCCAGGTGAAATAAATCCCACGTGACTGCTCCGATTTGGAGCCTAACCCAGGAACAGCACTAATCTTCCCTTTGAAAAGTCTTTGAAATCACTTGAAAGAAAGCAACAAAAGGCAAACTCCTGAAAAAAGAAGCTGTGACTTTCTGCACCCCATAGTTCCTTCAGAGTGCGTTTAATGATCAGTTTAATTACTTCTGCTTCCAATTTTTTTTTTTCATTTTTATATCAGTTGCACTGGAAATTCATGCAGATTATGAATGCTTCCCTCAGCAAGCTACCTGAAGAAAGGTTCAAATAATAATACCTCAAACCTGTGAACATTTCATTGCTAACTTCATCATAAAGCACACACTGCACTCCAAGAATTTAGATTGCTATTGACTTAAAACCAGAATCATTTGGGTTTCAGCTGTAATTTTGTCAAAGAAATTCAAAGAGAAATAGAGGAATAAAGTCAAAGTGTAAGTTCAGGAATGACCCCCTGTGTAAATTCACACACTTTCATGTACAACAAACCCAGCTTTATAGTGCCAAGGGTTAATGAAAATCTAATTAAGACTGACCAAGTTCTCACTCTTGCCCAGAGGAGTGGGGGTGACTCCTGACAGCCCAGTCCATGCAGGGGGAGGATGCACCAGCCGAGACAGGTTTGACCATACCTGCCCATGGCACAGCCTGGGTGAGCAGTGAGCTGAGCTGTTCTGTGCCTGCAGAGATGTGCACAGCCCCAGCAGCACAACTCGAGAGTTTCCCCACCCACCAACAGTCATTCCAAACACAGCCATGAAAGGAATTCTTTGGAATGCTCTTCAGATCTCGCTTACGCTATCCTTTGGATGAAAATGTTGAAGAAAACTTGTTCACAATAAAACAGAAGGGACTGGCTCCTTTTTTCTTTTTTTTTTGCAATTTTTTTTTTAACTTTGCTTGACTGACTCAGTTATAACACCAACACAGATTTCTGTGTGGGTAAAGAGACTATTCTGCATTATAGCAATTATTTCAAACAAAAGGTCTGAGCTCAGTCTAGTCACTGTTAGAGATTAAGAGAAAATTTTAGAGGAGCAGGTGCGGTGGGTTGAACCTGAGTTGATGGACAGTTGTTTAGACCAATAACACTTCTCGAAATTTACATATTTAAACCACGTGGAGACGCCCTCCCATGGGAAGGGGGGGGAAAATGGGCCCTAGGCTCCGTCTCTTAGAGTGGCCCCGGGCCTCCCCTCCCCTGGCGCCAGGCCACGGGCCCTGGTTAGCTGTGGGAGAACCCCCTCAGAGCCGCGGGCAGCTAAGAAACAACCATTAAGCTGCTGCATAGCCGAGACCACCCAGAGCGGCCCCCCTCCCCCCCCATGCGGCCCCGCGCAGACCTGGCGGGAGCCGAGAGAGCTTTCTGCAACCAATGCAACCTATATCGAACTGGAAAAAACCACCAAGCAGCCAGCCACATAAAGAGAAAGAGGCTTTTCTCCAACATTATGCCGGAAGAAAATCATGGCGACTTCAAGGTCGGAGGGAAAGAGAAAGTGAGTCATGTGAGACAGAGCTAAGAGGGCGACAGGAAAAGAGAGTGGACTCGCACCCAGTGCAAAGCTTAAAAATACTTTTTGCAGGCCATGGTAAAAACTGTAATATCATAAATTGTTCTCTTCTCTTTAATCCACTTAAAGACATGGCGGGCATGAGAATTTTGTGTGCAGCCTGAGAAAATAGAAACGTGACCACGCCAGGTCACCTCAGAGCTATAAGAGACTTCTAGAGATTTTGTGAAGAAGAGGGCAGTTGCTTATAGGCTGGAATTTGCTTATCCTTAAAAAAAGAAATACCCTATGTGTGGCCCATGCTGGCAGTTGTGGAAAGACTGCAAGATTCATGGGAGACATGTTTTTCAGAGCAGCAGAATTCTGGGCAGGTCTGTTGCAGTTTGGAAACCACGTGAAGCAAAAGAAACCTTTTTTCCTTAAATATTGGAGAGATTTTTAAGAACTGTAATACTGACCAAAATCATAGTTTGTTATCCTTTGTGCAAGTTAGGAAAAAAGAGGAAGTGCTGGAGGAAAAGGAGGTTTTGTTTTAATTTCTGATTATTTCTTTTTACTTTTAATTCTGTTAGTAATAAACTTCTTCATATTCTTTAAAGTTATGCTTTGCATTTCTCCTAATTCTTACCTCACAGAAAGTAAGAAATGCAAACAAAACCACTACACTTAATTGGTGTTTCTGCCCAGTTTCGAACTATACCCACTACAAAATGGTAGAGAATGCGGGCAAATTAATGAAAGCTGTGAGATAAAGATAAATTGGGAGAAATATTGGGCAAAGCAAGTATTAGGTTATAAAGTTAAGTAGAGTGATAGTGAAAAATTTATATTGTAATTGTAGTAAAATGTCTAGGGGTGTTTTGTTGGTGTAGGGAATTTTCTGTTTGGTTTAGTAGTTTTGTTCTAAGTAGAGGTTGTATGTTGAATGTAATTTTGATAATAGTCCTTAAATGTGTCTTTACAGAGGCGAGGGGTGGAGAATGTCGTGAGTTAGCACAGCTTGGGGTTTTAGTTAAGGGAAAAAATTCACCAGCCACAGAAGTAATGTTTTTGCAAAGGGCTGTTGTAACTTCCTCCAAACCTGATAGAACTAATCTACTGGCTAGTTTGAATATTGACAACTCTGTTGAGCCACTTAAGAAACTGGATATGCCTCTATAAAAACACATTTAAATATGAACAAGCCCAGGAATTGCTCTCTTGCTTCCGGCCCTTGGACAGGTACCTGGGATGCCCGCTCGGCCCGGCAGGGGCCGGGCCACAGCCCACGGCTCCGTGTGGGCCAGCCCTCCCCAGTGCAACTTGGCAAAATCATGGCCGCTCAGCTAAACATCTCAGCCATTCCTGCTCCATTAGAGCAGCCCCGCAGCTCTGTGCGGGCTGGGATGGCCTCCCCCCCCGTGCAGCCACCAAAATGAAACTTTACACCGAGACCAAAGGCCCGAGTAAGATTAACCCCTTCAGCGCTGTAAGTTCCCCAGAAGAGATGAAACCTACAGACATCAATCCTCTCCCAGGTCAGAAGAAAAAGAAAAGCAAAAGCACGTAAATAGACACCATGACAGTCACACCAAAGTCAGTGAAGAAGAAAGAGCTGAAGCCCAGAGGGAGGAGATAGAAGAGATGCTTCAAACCTAGAAGCTAAAATTCTTTTGTAAAGCTATGGTGATAACTATGATACATCAGAGAACCCTTTTGTAATTTTATGAAAGCATGGAAGGTGGAGCGTTCAAACTGCAGCCACGAGCAAAAGTACCTGTGCTGAAATAAGCAAATGTTGAAGTAGCTGTGATCCACTGAGAAGCTCAAACAGAAAAAAATAGTGATGAAGTGAAGACCTTTGCTCCCAAAGAAAAAAAAGACCTCTTTTCCTGGAGAGGAAGATGATCCCAGAGATAGATGAAGAGAACCTTTGCTCTTGAACAGCTCATCCTTAAAATAGTACCCTATTGGCTAAACTTGAACCCTCGAAAACAGTTGTGGGCAAAACTGTAAGTTGAGGGAAGAAACTTTCACATGCCAACAAAAAACCACCCCGGGTGGCTGTTACGGCAGGATTCTGGTGGTGGTAAGCAGTAACCTTCCAAAAGCGTCTCCAGCTGGGAACCACTCGGCACGCCACTACACACACACACGCACACACGAACCAGACAGCTTCTTCAATAAGTCGATGGCAAAGAGTCGAGAGGGGTCTTCGTGTAGAGTCCATGGGAGAAGTTTATTCCAGCCACGTGCGTGAAGTAGATCCAGGGAGGGACACAAAGGAGAGGACGAAGAGAGGGTGAAAGCGGAAGGGTCCAGGTTTATATATGGGGTCGGTAGAGGCGGAGAGAGAGCATCAGGGACCAGTAATCTGGGGGCACGGGGTCGGTACACAGGCGGGACTATGGTATGGAAGCCAGTGGGGAAACTCTGAGGGAGTGGCAAGGGAGCAAGGACCAATGAGGGGAACAGGGAAATAAGAGAACTTTCGTGATAAGGTGGAAAGGGGTGGGGAGGCCAACGGGCCAACCAGGGAAGCAGAACTGTGGTACAGGAACATAATGAAACAAAACATCCTGGGAGAGGTCTTTTCTGTCACCATAACCTAGGAGTGCCTCCTAGGGCTCTTCCCTCCAGGGGACCCTCGTGGTCCCTTAGTCAACAGGCCCACTGGCCTCCGCAGGCAGCTGTTGAACTGTAACATTAGAAGCCATAAGAAGATTGTTTCTACTAGAGAAGCCCCACAGCATGAGCAAAAGAGACTCCTCTCTGTAAATGGACTGATAAAAGACTATTATAGAGGTAGTAAACTGACTAAAATAATCCCAAGTTTGTGTCTTTATGTTGTAAGTGAGAGGAGGAAGGGAAATGGAAAGAAGAAAAGTGTTCTGAAGGTTTATTCTGACCCTTATTACTCCTTTTTCTTTTAGTTCTGTTAATAAATTTCTTTATATTCTTTAAAGTTTAGAGCCTGCTTTGCATTCCTCCTAATTCTTATCTCACAGAAGGTAAAAGATGCGAACAAAACCACTACAGCAGGTGACATATTTTGCTTTGTATCCTTAAATTTACCTCCCTCTGCAGCTGCCCCTGGGGTGGTATGACAGCAAAGACCTCAGCCCAGCTGGTACCACTGTGCTCCCATGCAACAGGAGCACCCCTGTATGGACAGGGAGAGTACCTGGTGGTGTTCCACTGTCCCTCTGAAAACAGTCGCAGTTAGGGGTTGCCCCTGGGAATCCAGGAGATGTGCAGGGAGAGTGTTTTTCATGCAGAAGGCAGTCATCACTGAGGAGGAGGAAAGGGTAGGAAGAGGACAGAGGTTAAGGGACCAGCAGGCTGGGCAGGTGCCAGGATTTTGTCTAGGAGGAACTGGGTATTCTTATCCCTGAACCACACACAGTGCTGTCAGATGGGCAGAAAACCTTGTTTTGGAGGGTACTTAGCCCATTTCTATGCAAATGTCCACCATAACTAAAACCAAACAGGAGCTGTCACTCAGTATTTTGCTGTTAGTCACAAGTGAGTTTTAAGAAAGGCAAACACTTTAAACCAACAAAAGCAGTGAACTCCCAGAGGCACAAGACATAGGCAGGGTGTTCCTGATTCCATCAGGATCCAGAGTTCATCGCTTATGCCACGCTGACATTGGGTCTACATCTTTCAAGCAGTGCTCAGAGAGAGCCCATTACCTACTTGTTCCTCCTTGTGAAGAGCTCTGGGTTTTGACTCTTTCTTGGTGTCTCTTTGAAATGTCCACAGTTTTTGTTCTCAAATTTCCATTTCAAGGGCATCACTGCTTCTCATCAGGTTTTGCCAGTTGATATTTCAAATGTTCTTATATAAGATGAAGTGACTTGTAATTAAAAGCACAACAGAAATACAGTATTTCATTAACACGAGGTAAAAATGCGGAATACATTACCAATAAAAAAATGAATTTGATTTGCTAGTCCGTTTTAGCCCTTTAAAATACACCATAGCCCAAAGGATTATTTCATGCATTGCAGACACCTGCTGTTTACAATGAAACAAGAACTGAAGACCCTTTTCATGGAAGATGAACTGAGAGGCAGTTTGCTGCAGACATGTATTCCTGGAACCACCCTGTTCTCCAACCAGAGTCATCTTGAGTGGGAAAAAGAAGAAAGCTGTATGGGGCTATAACATAATAAGACTTTTTTGTTGTCTGTGCATGTTTAAATCCCAAAGAAATGTCCTGGAGTACATGAACAGCAACTGTAGCACAGTTGCACAATGCTCAGGCAGTCCCTTTATAAATGGTTTTGGATGTAGTAATACATGTTTAATAGATGTTTTAATAAATGCTTAATCCATTTTTTTAGATCAGGAGATTGCTTAAACCCCTTTCATTCTCAGGTCTGTTGAATAGAGGGTAAGAAAAAACAGTGCTTTAGAAAAACTGGTTTTCAGTGACAATTTCACACCCCTCAGCCTGTTCAGCATTGTCAGTGTCTCCCCACCCAATATATGCTGTCTGTGGAAGCTCGAAGGATCACTGAAATCCTGATCCACTTTCTGCATGCTGGTCCTACTGGTCGTGAGGGTGCAATCCTTGTTTTATATATAAAGTGGAGGCATTAATCTTGGGCCTATTTATGGTATTATTTCACTTGGGCTAAGTAGTCCCTTCTCAATTCTGTAGCCAGTTTTGTCCATCAATTCCCACGAGAGGTTTACAGGACAGACTGTATCATGGAAAACAAATGTATTCCCTCCCTGATACTTGGCTTTTTTTTTAAACCCTGTTCATGCTGAACTGAAGTTTCCTGATAAAGACATGGGTATCTTGAAGGCCATGCAAACTCAAACCTGAGGCAGTATCCTTAGTCAGAAAAGACAATGCCATTGTTTGTGTCATTTTCCACTGGATATATGGGAAATTCCAGGCTGACTGACAGGAAATGCAGCAACCACCCACAATTCAGTGTGGCAAGCACAGAACAACAGAAAGTTGCAGAAAAGGACTTGTACTGAGTATACAGCATGGGCTATACATTTGAACATCTCACAAATCCTTTTCATGGGTTAAAATTACAGGTCAACATTGCATCTCCCGTCTCAGCACTTTTTTGTAAATTTTCACATCTTAACATTTTTGCTTCATAGTCCTGCCATGGTTGTGCAGTGTCCTCCTCTTGTCCAGCCTGCTGATGTGGTATGAATGCCTTCAGGAGGAAGCTGCATTGCTATGCCAGCAGAGGTTCAGTGCATGCCAATTTACTTAGTGAGAGAGCTCAGCATAACCACCCCTCTTGTGCTTTCAAATTTAATTCTAGTTTGCAACAAGTGATGATCCTTTGTGCCAGAGCTTCCCTTTTCCTGATCCCTGCTAATGCACTTAATCTGTTTCTTGTTGCTGGTATCTGGAGGTCTTAATATCTTTAATATTTTTATTTTTTAAGCACTCCACAGAGGTGGGAGCAGAGCTATCTTATAGGGAGGAGTGGGGTTACATAATGTCCGGATTACTGCTGCCTGCATATCTCTGACTGACTGAGTCCACATGATGTGCCCCAGGTCAAAGAGGAGGTTTGTGCTTGTGGGAAGAATATTATCTGGTCACCCAAGTCAGGCTGTAATACCCAAATCACTAATGGCCTGTTATCTTCTTAGCCCAGGCTTTCTAGTCTTAGTCTTTGAACTCCTTGTGGCAGAGATTTCTCTTATGCCAGGAAAGCATTTCAGCTACTCTCACAACAAACCCTCTGCTTGTAAAACAGCTGTACTACTAGAGCTCAGAGAATCAGACAGAGAAGTTCTGGAGAAGGCTGAGTTTGACAAAGAACAAAGGCCTGAAGGGGAAAAGGAAATAGGGTGAAAAATATGAAGGACATGAAAAAATTTTGGAGAAAATCACCCTTGTTCCTGGGAAATTTTCCATTATTTGGATATTTAGAAATAAAGTAGCTTATAAGCACATGTTACATGATTCAAATAACATTAGTTCAAAACTAAGGTTCTCATTTTTCCTGCCAACAGATGCAACATATTTCATTAGCAAGACTCCTCAGTTTTCAGCACAGAAATTCAAAGGTGCCAGCAGGAATCTCTCTCCCACTCTGCCAGCTCTCTTTAAAATGAACAGAACATGGCCATCTGAGCTTGCCTTTGAGGCAGCACTTTACAGTGTCCCAAAGAGATGATTTCCCAGTCCTAAAGCAATGGAGAATTTTTGCAGCAGCTCTGGTCCCAGGACTGAGTGGCAACACCCACTCTGGCAGAGGAAGAACAGCTCTGGCAGGAGGTGGGACAAGCAGGGACACTCGTGCAGGCCCTGGGAAGGAGCTCCCTGGGAGCACTGCCCACACCCCAGCTCCTCAGTGAGGACATTTGCAGGAGCTCATGGAGGAGCTGGATAAGGTTTTATCACAGCTTGGCCAGAAGTATGGGCTGAATTGCTACAGACTAAGGACAGACAGAGAGCCAAAGGGCTTTCCTCAACTACCTTCTCTAATGAAGGGCTTGCTTTGAGAATTTAAGTAGTTTTACCACCATGGAATAGGTAAACAAAGAAAACAAAATGACAGAGATATATTATTCTAAATTATATTATATATAAAAACTAAATTCAGATATTCCACAAAGTGTTGCGGTGGCTCAGTCCACTTTACACCCCCCGTGTTACTGCGAAGTGGTCTCTCCCCACACCACTGTGCTAGAAAGTTCTCCCTTTACCGAGACCCCACTGGTCACTGGTCCTCTCCCCCCTCCCCTCCCTTCTCCCATTGGCCCCTGTTATGTCACTCAACCTTGCCTCTACCCGCCCCTAGCCCTCAGACTATTGGTTTCTGATGCTCTGCCCGCCCGTGGGACCCTCCAGGATAAAATCACGCACGGGCTTTTGTTCTTGGTTCTTTGCCTTTGTTCCCTTCGTGTGTGTTGGTTCCATTAAATGCCTCGGAATTGCACGCAGAGAACCTCTCTCGCCTTTTCATCTCCGGTTCGCGCATAGCCTGCGTGTGTTTTTTGCAGTGTGCTGTGGCCGATTCCCCGGCCAGCAATACCATAGCAGGTGCACTGGATTAATACCCACGCAGCCCAGGAGCCCTGTGAGTGCCCAGAGGGCTGTGCAACGTATACAGATCACCCCCCATAACTGGCCGCTGCCATCTCCCCCTTTCCCCCTGTATTTGGTTTCTCCCTCTGGAAAGTTCTGTATCCCTCGGTATTCCTCTCCTCCCACGGTACTTCCCATTGGTTCTGTACCCCTTGCCCACGAGAATTCAAACCCCGCGTCTCTGCCTCATTGGTTATCTTGTATTCTCCCCTCCCACTGTGAAAAGGATAAAGTGTCTGTGTAACAGTCTCCCGTGGGCTTCCGCACGGGACTTCCATACTGAATTAAACCCACTGCTGTTCCACCACGCAGAAGTTCCCTCCGCCTCATTCTTACCTCCTCGGCACGCCTGGACCATCAGTGGGTTAGGTGAGTCCAGGCTGGAACCTCACCAACCCTCCCGCGCGCCCGCAAGCAGCCTCCGCCACTGTCTCCCGCGTGGGTGGGTGCCCGGCACTAGTGGTCCTCGAGCTAACTGAACAATACAGTGCCGCGGCATGTGTGAGTGCCTGCTTGCGACTACCTGCGAGGGTGAGATCGTGTGCATGCGTGGGCGCTAGCAGAGTGCCGCCTAAGTGTCTCCACAAGGGACCCTGTAGAAAGATTGGCATTGATCCACCAACACCTCACTGCTAAAACAAAGGATTATTTAAATCCTGCTAATTGTCATGGGAACGTCCAGCATTTCACTGGACACCTTTAGCTAGCATAACATCTTCAATGCAAATTCACACAGGGAATAAAAGTGATCTTTCCCTTGACTGTCTGCCATTTGCTCCTGCTAGATGAGCATCTAGCATTTTTATTCCAGCATCAAACATTTTGACCAAAAGTTCCCCATCAAACCAAGCTGCAACATGGGGGCAACATGCATCACCCCATGCAGCGCATGAATGTCAGAATGTTTCAACTCAGTATCTCCTGCCTTTAGCCCCAGGATTTTTGGCAGGCAGCCTGAGCCTCCCCATCACACTGTGGGGACCAACCAAAAAGGCATTTTGTGCCAACAGCATTTGCTGATGTAAAGAAGAAAACAAGAAGTACATTGGTCTGATTGGACCTTGTCCCAGTTTGAGACAAAATTCAGAGGAACATCCAAATTTGAACGTCCTCTCTTAGAAGGCAGGTTACAGCCACCCCTCCCCCACCAGGTTCGGGAAAGAAATATTCCTCGGAGGAAAGTGAAAGAAGGAAAAAAAACCTATTTAACAGACACACAGGAAAAGAATAATGCTAAATAATAAAACCTCTCGCTGTGGAGAGAAACCTGGTAAAATTCAAAGTCCTTCTGTGGGTGTGGTCTCTCTCCTCCTCTTTGGAGCTGGGTCGGCGTGGGCCCACCTCCGGGGCCTCGGTAGAAAGTTCTCCTGGTGTGTTCTGATGTTGTTGAAACAGTCCAGAAGAGAAGGAGAGAAAAAAACCTTAAGTCCCAGGGAAAAAGGTTGAACTCTCAGTCTCTCTCCGGAGAAACAGAGCCAAAAGCTGGCTGAAAAGCAAGAAGAGTGCTTCCTCCACTCTTTTCGCCACAGCAGCAGCCAGAAACAGCCATGAGCTGCTACACAGCTAAAACGAGCTGGCGCAGCTTCTGGGGACCGGCAGGACCCCTCCCCCCACACAGCCAGCGCGGCCCTGCATGGAGCTGGCAGGGGGCTGCGGAGCCTCCCTGCAGCCAGCACAGCTTGCATCAAACCGAGGAAGACATCATGCAGCCAGCAGCATAAAGAGAGTGAGGCTTTTCTCCAGCATAAAGCCTGAACAAGATCAGCTCCTTAACGTGGCAACTTCTAGGTCAGAAAGAGGGGAGGGTTGAGATCACGTGAGACAAAGCTGGAAATGGCGGCGGGAAAAGAGAGCGGAGGCATTTCCAGTGCCAGAACTTAAAATGCTTCTCGCAAGCCATGGTAAAGACTGTAATATCACAAACTGTTCTTCTCTATAATTCATTTAAAGTACATGGGGGGTTGAGAAATTCACGTGCAGCCTGTGAAGATATGAGAAGGCTCATGCCAGGCCATATAGAAGCGGTGAAAGGCTTTTAGAGATTTTGAAGGAGAGCCTTTGTTTCCATGCTAGAATAACTCATCCTTAAAAGACTAAAACCCTATGTATTATGGCCCATGACTGCAGTGTGGGAAGACTAAGATTTTCATGGGAGAGATATTTTCTTTCACCTCAGCAGATTGTTTCCGGGCAGACTGCGGAGTTGTGAAAAACCCCACGGCACAGCAGAAGAAACTCTTTTCCTTAAGCATAAAAAGACTTTTAAGAAATGTAGCACTCCCCATGTCTTTTTTTTTCCCTGGCGTGGGTTGGTGGGAAGGAGGGGGTGCTGGAAGAGAGGGGAATTTGCTTTAATTTCTTATAATTTCTTTTTATTTTTAATTCTGTTAGTAATAAATCTTCTTTATACTATAACTGTTTAAGTGTGGGCCTGTTTTGCCTTGTAGTTTTCCCGTTTTCCTCAATATTCCTTATTTTCCCCTTAAGGACACAATTAGATTTCATGTCCTTGGCATTTAGCTGCTCAAACCACGACAGACCCTCTACCTGGAAAAAGAGGGGAATGACAATCCTAAACCAAGCATGTTTATATTGCTAGAACTCTGCCCATGGGTTTTTTTATTACAAGCATCTGGCTGAGCACTTTGCACCTGGAGCGAGACCTGTAAGCTAAAGCAATGTCCTTCCTAAAAACTCTGGTGGGAACTCTGTCTACCTTCACTGAGGTTGAGTTCAGCTTTTTCCAAATCCTGAAAAAGGATTTGAACACATAAATCTGTAAGAACTATAAGAATCATTATAAACCAGCATGGAATTTAATGGGATTGATCTGGGGCAGCCTGCAAGCTCGTCTCGACTGCTGCCCACAGTGTTCAATTCCAAGTTGCAGCTAACCCTATTGTTCTGGAGCTGTTTTAATTACTGACCAACTCTATAAAATACTGCATTTCAAGCACACATTGTAAATAATACACATTGTAAGTAGTTTATAGTCCCGAGCCTGCAGCCCCTTGTTTTCAGTTGAGGAGAGGTACTCATATGTAGTAACAGTGAAAGTGATGGTTTTCAACTTCCAGAGAGTGAAACCAGAGGTAGGAATAGGTTATTTCCAAGGGTGCCACACACTGCCTCTGCCTCGCCCTCCCCTGGGCAATTGCCAGCTCCTGGCAGAGCCCACCCTCTGTTCAGTCTGTATCCAGACCTGCAATTTCCATCAGAAGGAGATTCAAGACCTGTACAGCACAACTCCTCTGCCTGTGAGGTATGTTAAGCGTGGCACTAAGCATCATTGCTTGTCCAGAGTAGTTTGTTAAAAAAGAAGGGGCCAGGACTGCTTAATTGTGACCTGGATCCACACACACATTGGCGTTTATGCTCCACCAGTGCTTTGCATGCAGCTCTTAGCATATGATCTGCAAAATTCAGCAATGACCCTTGTCCACAGAGCTGTACAACTGGAGGGAAGTATGGAGGGGGATTTTTTTACAGGGGAAGAAATGCTTACCCAATAGAGAAGGCAGAATTATCTCCAGGAAGCTGGCACAAACCTGTGAGTGGCAGGCTAATTAATAAGAAAGATCTCACTGCACACCAGAAGCTGCGGAGCTTATTGCTTCTGCCACATGAAGCCTGTGCTGTCCTTGATAGGGTTTCTAACACAAAATCCTTGCTTTTGACGTCTGATACTATCACCCAACAGATCAGATGATAGAGGAATGAAGAATACTAAGCATCACTATATAAAGCACTCAAGAAAATACACTGAGAAAACAGGACAGACTGATGGCACGTTTCTAGCCAGTTAGGGTACACCTAAAGATCAGCTGTTAGAATTTTTCTTTCTTCTGGTAATACATAGGTAAAGTGGGTTCACAGTGCTTCTTGAAGAGGACCACAGCACCACCTTAATACCCTTGGGCTGCTCCTTCTCAGGGCCAGCCCTTCAGCAGGGCAGGACACAATGCCACAGCTGCAGCCCTCTGCCCTGCTGCGGTAGCCCAGAGGCTCTGCACAGAGATTTAACTTCTCCTTTTTACAGGGATTGGCCCAAACCTGCTCAGTTCTCATTTCATCTAGCAAAACCTGATCATCTTTAGTCCAATAAGCAATCCCAATATTTGCATATTACTGCAGGATGCAGTAGAAGTAAGGCAAATTGATCACAAAGGCAGCAAGTCCACCGGAGAGGACAGAATCTTTATGAATCCTTTTATTTTTACAACCTTTCAGTAAAAAACCTTTCCCACCAGGCTTACAGACTATGCTTGTTATTGTATACACAGACAATGGAAATGCAAACAGGAGTGGAAACGGTCTCTTATATCTTGGCAGAACAGTGCACACTTCAAGCATGATACCATAAAGAAAGGCTACCAGACTCTGCAAAGGCCTTTTCCTCAGCTGCATGCTTTCTATGGACAGTGACGTTTTTTCCTCCAGACTTCTCAGTCTGCTATATTGCAACAGACTCAACAAATTTGGACTCTGTTTCCTGCAGGTGCAGCTTCCCTACACAGGAGAGTGCAGAAGGCACTGGGCCATGGCACAGAACAATGTGTGGTCCTTGGAGATTATTCCTCACCTGAAATAAACAGATTAGCCAATTCTTTAAGTTGATGAATTTATTAATCAAGAACAATAAGGGTCTCCATGGCAGGCTAGCCAATTCCTCTGAGGAAAGGGCCACGCTGGCTGCCTGACCACCATCGAGTAAAGCAGTCAGAGACAAAGAAATCCCACAGAAAGTCCTTTTTATACCCCCCTGGAACACCACCCCTCTCCCAAAGGTCCCACTCCCAGGAGTGTATTGATTGGAGTCTTCTGGCTTTGTCAGTTTGATGATTGGTCCATTAGAATGAGGCAATGTCCAGGCATCAAATGATTGGTTATTCTTTCTGCCCAATCAAAACTCCCACTCTATCCCTTTATTATAATTTCTCTGATGTCATCCTTTTCTAGAAAACTCCTTTGCTCCTGTCAATCACCCCCTTCCCTAATGCTAATACAGAAAGTGAATCTAACACTGCCTCCCCCCTAAACTTTATCAACTCCTCCTTCAACAATAACTGTTGTAACATGTTATAACCGTCATTTAACAGTTAACTGTAATCTCCGTCTAACTGGAAACATTCCAACTATTAATTATTTGGGCCCAGAAAAGCCAGCCCTCCTCATTTATTCATAACATCACCTATTCTTCATTTGCTAAACAACTGCATATTTTACACTGCTTAAAGACTTCATTAACTGAACCTTTTTTAAAAATTGTGCTGAAACAGTACCATTATGGCTAGATGACATAAGGATCTTTAAGGGGAAAAAAAAGGCAAAAGCAGAAAGAACCTGTGGGCTTTTATGAATGGTATTTAATCTATTAAACAGCTTAAACATCACCTACATTTTACCTATAATGTGCTAGATCCAATCAGCATTTTTTTTCTTTTCCTTTTATCGCTTAGAGAGAGATGGGAACTTTGCACTTCACAGTGGGTTACAGATTTCCAGCAAAATGGTGCTTGAGAGGTGTATTTGTGAATGTTGTATTCGAAACTCAAATACTTATGACTGTCACTATATTTGTTCTGTCTACTTCTTTGGAGATGCCAGATTTTTAGTAACATTTCTGCATGTATCCTACCCCAGTAACAGACTTAAAACACTCTGACAACTAGATGGTGGTGACAGCATTTATTAAGTGGAAAGCTGTATTAATTTTTCAATCCACAAAAGAGAGAACTGACATATGTAGTTCTGAACTGGTGTTATTCTGCTCAACAATGCACAAGAGCTACAAACCGCACTGATCAGCACTTACTGAGTCTGGAGAATCAGAGGTAAACCAGAGCACCAACTGTAATACCACTGACATCTGGAGTTGCTTAAAATGACCAAAACATAACTGACAGTTTTACTACTTTGCTTTTTCAGATGTTCTGAGAGCCTCACTTAAGAAGCTTTTAAACAGAGAAAGCTTTTAAAATAGCAGAGCTGAGAGGGCAGAGGGAGTGCATTTTTGACAATTTAGGCCCTACATTACAACACTCAGAAAGCAGGGCACCAACAGAGCTTATTAGCAAAACCATAGGCCTAAACACCCTAAAATACTCCAAGTATTGCTTTTAGTTCCTGTCTTGGTCTGGAGGCAAATTTTAGGACAAAAAGTCCTGGAATGAGCTTTTCCTCTAAAGAAAAGGGTTCCAATAATCCCTTTTTGCCAATGAGAGGAATGAATACCCATGGGTGAAAGTGAAAAAAAGTAAAACTGTTTATTAACAAAGCAAGATACCCGCAAAGCACAGAAAAAAAATTGAACCTTACATCCCACCCCCACCTTGCCAGTGGCTCAGAGGCACAGATGGCAGCTGCCCTTCTTTGTCTCAGGAAAGGGGAAGAAAGAGTTCACACAGCAGCTGGGAACCTGGTGGATTTCTGGTGTGGGCCTCCTCCTCACAGCAGGCAAAGTTGGTGGAATTTAATGTCCTTTTTCATGTAGGTTCAAGTTCTGTGAGGTCTTGGGTTCAGGGCGCCCCCTATCCCCCCGCTGGACCGAAAAAAAAAGCCAAGCTGAAACAGTTCAAGGAAAAAAAAAACACCAAAAAGCCACAGAAAGGATTTGCTGGTGAAAAGCCTCCAGGCCAGGGGAAGGAAAAATCCAGAAGCTCCTTGCCTAAACTAGCAATAACTAATCCAGCGAAGGCAACGAAGTAACACTCCGTGTAGCTGCCGACCACACCGGGCAAGGGGAGTTTGAACAGAGCTCGCCCGGGGTTCTCAGGCTTCATCCCCGCTCCCTGGTTCCTCTTAGAGCTACAGCAGCCATGTCTGAGCATGCAGCAGATGATTAGGGAATAGAGTATCATCTTAAAATCACCCCAAGACAGCTCCAATATGAGTTTATAGGCTAGGCCTCATCTCAATTTAAGCCAGTCTCCTATTACCAGTACTCTCTCTCTTGCAACTCGTAGCAGACATAACTCCTAGAACAGATGCAGCAGGAGAGCCTCCACGCAGACATGAAGGTGTCACATGACTAAATCAACCCACAATTTCAACCACATGCAAGGAGAGCTGTCTTTGAAGAAAATTCAGCCACACCAGTTCTTGGTTCTCCTGGGGATAACTTCATCTTAAACTACAGCCAGAACAAAAAGTGCACCTGCTGCTCACAGAGGCCACTCTCTCTCCAAGTTTCAAACCAGAGCCAACCCAGGAAATTTTCCCAAGAGTCACACCTTGCTCATACACTCAGAAAACCAAATTTAAAAACAAAACATAAACATCAGTTTGTGATGCACACCCAGACAGCATTAATCCACCACACAGTACAAATGTTTGGAAGCTGCTCGACATTTTGGCTTTCTGCTTGTAGAATTAATTCTTCACAAAAAGTCATTTTGAGTACAAGAGGATGGTCTAAGTGAGTGAAAGTGGAGAGACTTTGCTGCAGGGCTGGACAACTCTCCTCAAGGGAAGGACAGTTTGGGGTTAGAGATCAGAACCAAGGTACCTCCCACCCTTTGTGTCCACCCCACCACACTCATGTCTCACTAAACTGTCTAATTCTCAGTTACTGACTATCAGACCTTTACCCATTTTTACACTTGCCTGTAGCATTCTCTGAAAGGCACAGTATTTTTTTTCAAGTAACTGTTCACACCCCAGATGGATGAAGCATCACTCAGATCCTGCAGCCTGCAGCACGAAAAACGACTTTGCACTGCAGTCCCACTCATGACTTTCTACGAAATCCCCTTTCCAGCGTTCCCCCAGCTCCAGCCCCAGAGAACTGCAGCCCAGACAGGTATCTTTGCTCTGCCCCAGTCCACTTGACATCACATTCTCTCAATTTTTGTGCCTGCAATATCTGAGCCAGCAGGTCCTGTAGCTCAGCTTAGCTCCAAGCATTTTAAATCCAGTGAATTAAGAGAAAACTATTCGGCTCTTTAATTAGCTAATCTCAGGGGTAAATCACAAAATAGCGCCAAAAGCTTTCAGGCCCAGAGCATGACGGAACCCCAACACCACTTAGGATGTCCATGAGTTGTCACAGAGCCCTCAGGTTTTATGTCTGTTCCCAACATTATGGATCCTGCTACTTCAGAAAATCCCAAAATCTCCTACAGGTGACCCCATGAATTTTGAGTTTCCAGTCCATAGAGGAAAAAAATCTAATTTCACTCATCTCCAAATGTTTTCTGCAAGATGCTGTTAAATGACTTCCATTTTTTTCAGTGATACTGGTCTTTGACTCACAACTGCAAGAAGGAATAAAATCAGAAAAGATTTTATTAAAAACACATACAGACAAGCAAGCATGTATTTAGCCAAGACTTTTGTACTGAGTCAGATCTAGGGTCAATAATTTAATAGATGCTTCCCTCTGTCTATACTAAACTGTGTTCTTCTGCACATTACTCTGAGGTACTCACCACTGCTTCCTCTTTTATCTTTGTATATGCATTGAACTTACATTCTCCACTGCTTTTTCCTCGCATAGAAACAGATTATTTGATTTTATAACCGTTTTAATGTCACAAGAAAGGAATAAATAATGAGGGTATTAATCTCCATGTAAAATTAAACCACTTATGGTAGCTTCCCTTTCCTAAATCCACTCATTGCCTCTGCTTAGACTTGGCATCAGCAGCTGCTCCCCAAGAGACAGCCCAACTCTTCACCATTCAGATTTAACAACACTTCCACTCCTGCTTTTTTTTCTTTCCAAACAACAGTCTTAGCATTTGGCAGCAAGGGAGGCAGCAACAGGAACTACGGACAACGTTCTAGAGCTACAAATAACAACCAAAGACGACAACAAGGATGAGAAACAGCCAGAGCCAGGTGAGAGCAACACTTTGCCCAGGCCCATATTTTCGGAGAAAGAAAAATCTAAATTGGCAGCAATTGGAGGGACTGAAAACCCAGAGGGTAGGTGGCACTTACTCGATGGGCGACAAATTTTAAATAAACAATTAACACGAGAAATCCTCTCCAGTATCCACCAAAGCAATCATTGGGGAACAAAAGCCTTGGTGGATCACTTTACCAGAACTTTCAGGTGCCTTGGGATTTATGAAATAGCTAACCAGATTACACGAGATTGTTTAATTTGTCAAAAAGTAAATAGAAAACAAATGAAAAACGTTATGACAGGGGGAACCAAATTAGCAATTCGGCCCTTCCAAAGTGTGCAGATTGATTTCACCGAAATGCCCCCCCTGTCAACGATGGAAATATCTACTGGTTGTAGTGGATCACCTTACTCACTGGGTGGAAGCCTTTCCAACCGTGAATGCTACTGCACACACAGTGAGCAAGGTGATCCTGGAACAAATTATTCCCCGCTTTGGGATGATTCATCGAATTGATTCGGATCGTGGTACCCACTTTACATCCCAAGTCCTACAACAATTGGCACAACAAGTGGGTATCGAATGGAAATTGCACACTCCNTAAAACAGTTAAAAGAAAAGGGTCTCCTTGCACAAACGCCTCCATTGGACTTTCCATTACACCACATCACGCCTGGAGATTGGGTACTGATAAAGTCATGGAAGGAAAAGTCCTTAACTCCATCCTGGGAAGGACCATTCCAGGTGCAGATAACCACCGAATCAGCAGTGAGAACCCCCAAAAAAGGATGGACCCACATAAGACGAGTGAAGGGACCAGTTAAGCCCCCGCCAGAAAACCAAGACTCAGATAAGGACAATCCAGAATCTAAAAGTATCTAGTGGAAGGCTATCCCCGCCATTCCCAGAAACCAGTATCTCTGAAAACAGTTCCAAAAGGAAAAAAAAAGAGTATCTAGTGGAAGGCTAACCCAGCC
>VZTD01006797.1:0-20539 GCA_013397725.1 Rhagologus leucostigma | reverse complement strand
TTGCATCATCTCTGGTGCTCTGGTGCAGGGCCTGGGGACCCCTTTGGGGGGCCCTTTGCTGGGCCATGACACCCCCTCTGCTGTGGGTGAGCTCCCCCCGGGTGCAGGGCCCCTCAGCTGGGCTCCTCTGCACAGGGGAGGATGGGCGGTCACTGCGCCTCTCACCAGAGGCTTTTCCAACACACACCCAAGGCCTCTCTCCCCCACCCTTTGGTTCGAGGGTCTGTGCGAGCCTGACCAGCTGATAGCCCCGGGGCTGTGGTCTCCACCTCGGAGGTGTTAAACTTGTCCTTTGTGAATGTCCCCAGCCCTGAGCTGTTACTTTATCTTATCTTCATCAGCCATCGGGCCCAGGGCCTCTCAGAGCCCCATGCAGGGTGTGGTGGTCTTCTATGCAGCTTTTGTAAAAAAGTCCTTCATGAAAATGTTTAAGTCATGAACTATAATATTTCAGTCTCTTACAACTCTGAATGCTCAGATTCCAGGATGATCTACAAGACAATTCACTGAGGACAACTTCATTCTCTTTCAAGGAGTCTGTTATGTCTCTGGCTTTCAGCCACTTTAACTCCTTCTTGCAATTGGGCCTCCTTGTCCTCCCTCTATGCAAAATCATTCCTCTGTCACAAATTACTACAGCTGAGCAGTTACAAATAGAATTTCTTTGTAAGAAATAAACGCTAACTGAAATATTATCCTGAACTGAATATAATGTGCACTTCTCTCTCTCATTCCTTCCCTATTTCCCCAGTTTCCATCATCCTCCAGTGCCTCTAACCTAACAGGAATTTGCATTGATTTGCAAGTGTTTTACTTCTACCCATTTTCGACAAATGAGAGGTTGAAAAGTAAGTGAGCAAGCCTCACTTTAGGCTGCCTGCTTTCCACAAAAGGGGTTAAGCTAATGTGCTATATATGTTTTTTCCCAGGAGGGTGTACCAAGTACTGAGAATACATAGCTAAAAATTTCACACATCTCTCAGTCTGACTGCAGTGGATCAAGTGCTACAACATTCAATTCATGCCCAGACAGGTGCTGAGTGGTGGCAGGTTTTTAGGCCACAGAAATCTTTTCCTTGGCACTTAGCCCCACATTCCTAATTCCATCCAGCGTGCTTTCATATGGGACAGAACAATAACACATCGCACAAAGAGGCCAGCCAGTGAGCCATGAAAGGCTGGCATTAACTAGAAAAATGAAACAGCTTTATTACGTAATCCTACTCCTAGATCCAGAACAGGGGGGCAGGGGTTAGAAATCTTCTAGCTGCATTTTGTTGCCTAGATTTTTCTGACTAGAGAGCTGGCTCATTTGGCTCATTTGTCTTTGCAACAGGTATCTGGTGGAGGATAATCAGTGCTATTTCCTTCCATCAGCACATGAACTCTGCAACATCAAGTCTGTCAAAGCAACATTCACTGTAGTGAGCCTGCCAAATACTAGCCAGACAATGGAAAGGGCCTAACTAGTATGGTTGCCCACTTTATGTTGTGAAGGCAGCATGCCCATTCCAAATAGGTTATTAACAATTATCCAATTATTGGATTCAACAAAACTAAAGTTGTCCTTTGGCCAAGCCCATGTACATTAATCTTATATGTGCTTAGAGTTGTGCTTTAAAAAAAGATCCTGTAGTCCACAGCTGGAACAGACTGATTAATCACTGTCAGAGTCATGATTAAAGAATCACAGAATGGGTGAGGTAGGAAGGAATCACAGTTGGTCATCTAGTCATACTTCCCTGCACAGGTAGGGTCCCCTAGAGCATGATACTCAGGATTGTGTCCAGATGGTTTTTGAATATCCTCAGGGAAGAAGACTCACAACCTCTCTGGGCAACCTGTTCCAATGCTCAGTCACCCTCACAGTAAAGAAGGTTTTCCTCACGTTCAGATAAAACTTTCTGTGCATCAGTTTCTGCCCATTGTCTCTCATCCTTCTCAGCACCACTGAGAACTGCCTGGCTCCATCCTCTTGACACCCTCCCTTCAAATACTTCAGATACTTATAGATATTGATAAGGTTCCCTCTCAGTCATCTCCAGGCTAAACCGGCCCAGCTGCTTCAGCCCTTCTTCTTAAGTGTTGTTCCAGTTCCCTCATATTCTTTGTTGCCTTCCTCTGGACTTGCTCCAGGATCTCATTGTCTGTCCTGTACTGAAGAGCCCAGAAATGGACACAGCACTTCAAATGATGCCAAGAAGAGAGGCAGGATCACCTCCTTCGACCTGCTAGAATGCTCTTCCCAATGCACCCCAAGATACCATTGGCCTTCTTGGCCACAAAGGTACAGTGCTGACTTTTATTGTCCACCAGGACCCACAGGTTCTTCTCGGCAGAGCTCCTTTCCAGCAGGTCAGCCCTCAGTCTGTACTGGTACATGGGGTTATTCTTTCCCAGATGCAGGATACCATACTGGCCTTTGCTGCATTTCAGAATTCCACTCTGCCCATCTCTCCATGCTTTTGAGGTCCTTCTTAATGGCTGCCCAGCACTCTGGGTATTGGTCAGTCCTCCCAGTTTTGTCATCAGCACACTTGCTGGGGAGGTTCTCTACCTCTTAAACCAAGCCTTTGATAAATAAGTTAAATACTGGAGCCAGTACTGGACCCCTGGGGAGCACCACTAGCTACAGGCTTCCAACTAGACCCTGTGCCACTGATCACAACCCTCTGAGATCTGCTTTTCAGTCAGTTCTCAATACTGTACACTGTACATTCCCCTAACCCCCACTTCCCTTGAGGATATCTTGAGAGACTGTGTCAATAGCTTTGCTGAAATCCAGGTAGACAACAACCACTGCTCTCCCTCATCTATCCAGCCACTTGTCCCATTGTATTAAGAAATCACATTGGTTAAGCATTATTTCCCTTTGGTGAATCAGTCCTGACTAATCAGCTTCTTGTCTTCCACATGCAGGGATTGAGGTGAGGCTGACTGGAGTGTAGTTCCCTGGGTCTTCCTTCCTGCCATTTTTGAAGATTGGAGTGACACTTGCTGTCTTCAGGTCCTCAGGTACTTCTCCAGACTGCCATGACCTTTCAAAGATAATTGAGAGTGGCCTAGCAATGATGTCCACAAGTTCGCTCAACACTGGTGGGTGTATCCCATCAGGGCCCATGGACTTTAGTCAGGTTTGACTAAATGGTTTCTAACCCAATTGTCCTCGACCAAGGGAAAGTCCACCTTCCTCTAGACCTTCTCCCTCGTCTTTTGGGTCAGGGTTTCCTGAGGGCTGGCTCTGGCAGTGAAGACTGAAGCAAGGAAAATGCTCAGTGTCTCAGCCACACACCAGTGTCACCCTTGCCAGTCTGCCATTTAATCCTAATCCATAAATTCTCAAATTGCTCATCATCCTCCCAGAGGATAATCATCCTCCCCAAGAGTAATATCAAAATTTCCATTTCCTTGTCCTGTGTTTAGTGGTATGCTTCCTTTCCTGTTTGTGAGGAGTTTTCCATTAAAGTCACATTAACATGCAAATACTATGTCCCTCCTGCACACAATTGTACCTCTGGAGGAGACAGAACTCCTGGGAACAGAACTGGAAACAAATCCTGAAGTCTCGTTCTCAGTGTGAAGACTGAGAGTCACCACTAAAGTTTGCTGAATTTAACCTTCATGACAAAGGCATTGGCCCAACTGAAAGAAAAGACTTCTCTGCTCTGCACATAAGAAAGCGATTCAATTACTTTTCTTAGCTGCAAAAAGAGCGAACTCATCCTCAAAAAGACATATTCATGATAGAATTTCAGGAGACTCAGACAAGACAGACATCATGTCTGAAAAAAACCCCAGAGTTTCCATTCTGTGCTGTTGCCACAGCTGACAGCTTTCATTCAGAAATTCATTAAGCCTGACTGCTTTAATTGTATGCCAAGGTGCAAAAAGCAGCAATAAGTTCTAACAGCTCAGACACTTTAAGAAAAGAACACTTCAAAATTTTAGAATACTCATTCACAACAACTTTCTAGTGACAGAAAAGCAATTAATTTTAGAGTTGATGAGGTTTCTCAGTCATGCACAGCAGCATTTTAATTAACAAATGAAATTAAAATCAAAATGCTAAAAAACAAACTGCACTGTAACCTGGTATCTGTAATCTACAGGAAGAAAACAGAGTAGAAGTGTAGGGACAAACTGCAAAAAGTCTTTTGTGTTTAGCATGATTAGAGAGGCACTGAGAAATGAAATTAAGACTTTTTCTGTCTTAAAAATCTATAAAACTGAAGAATGCGAACTGGTATTATTCTGTCTCTTAGACTTAGGTCAGAGGAACAAAAAGCATAATGCTGCCTCTCACTGGGCCAGCAATATTGACTCTGCTCTATCAAGTGAATTACAGCAGTGACCCAAAATCTTGCTCACTTCCTCTGTTGCCTTTCATCCCACCAGAGTAGTGATATTTGCTGAAACTTTTCAAAGCCTGTGTGTTTCATTCTTTTTTGTCAAACTAGTGGCAGCACAGCTCCAACTTGTTACTGCAGGGTGCTTCTTCCTGACATGGTTTTCATGTAGACTTAATCTACTCTTTGCTTCACTTATGCAAAAAATATTTTACAACAGGACAAAACAGTACCTTCTAAGTATTTCAAAAACAGTTGTCTGACAAAGGCATAACAGACTGGCAATTAAAGTAACAGGCTGAATACACTCCACTCATAGGAATCATTTCCAATCCAAGCATCAGTCTAAATTCCAGCTTCCCTCTCTTCCATCCTGATTTCCCCCCCTCCCCCCCAAATAAGAATCTGATCAAATATGGACTAGAAAATATAAATGTCCCATAAGCGTACTGAGCCCATGTGAGAGACTGGAAATATCAATGTCTCAGGACATTCTGAGATGCGTGGCAGGGGGGAAGGGGCAGGTGGGGCCTTGCCCTGATGATGCAGTTATCTGCCCTCTACACCACCACCCCTAGAGCCTATATCCCAGCCTGGCAGAGCCTGCCAATCCCTGGTGCACTGGAGGCAATGCTCCACATCCACCTCTGGTGCCCCTAATCCAGCTTCTAAGTGGCCAAATGACCAGAATTCCCACCTAGGGGAAGGGCCCAAGAAGGTCAAGGGGTGTTTAAGGCTGAACATGTGGTTAGCATATCTTGACCCTATCTCCTCCCAGAATTTCTGTTAGCTGAACACCACTGGAACCAGAAGTGGTAACTATATTTGGGGGTTTTTATATCTTTTCTGTCTTTCTGTCCTTCTTCTTCTTTTAATTCCCTCTTCCTGGAATTTTTGAGTAACTTAAAATCAAACAGGCTTTGCGTTTGCAAAGTTGAATGGGCACAGTTAATACTTTGAGAAGCGTTTTATGTTGATTGAATGTTGCACTAAACCTTTTGCCAAAGTTTCCTTAGTTTTCTAAAGTTGCTGGTAAAGCTTTTCTTTTTGTTTTGACCTCTTGAGAATATCTTATCCGTATTTCTACCATGCGCCTAACTCAGAGTACATGAACAACTGTAAGCTCTTTCAAAAGTCTCATCAAGGTAGTTTTTTGGGGCCTTATACCCCATAACCAGTTTCCACAGCTAACTATGAAGCCAGCAAATGTTTCTGAAACTTTGTTGGCTGAACAATCTAATCTTGAATCAAGGGCCATTTTATTTTTGTCTTATACACAATTAGTATCCAGGTTAGTCTCATCTGTAGCAAATGCCCATCTCCATGGTCATGCTACTACAGAAAAAAAAAGAATAACTTGGTGAGCAGCACTGCAGCATTGTCTGCTTAATACAACACAACTTAGTTCTCTTCATTTAAAAGGCCTTTTAGAAGAGAAACGGGGAGCACACATGAAAGAAGGAATTAACAGTGTCTTTAGGAGGTTATATAGAATCATAGAATAATTTAGTTTGAATAAGACTTGTAAGATCCTCAAGTCCAAGTATCAGCTTAATACTGCCAAGTCCAACACTAAACCATGTTGCTAAGTACAATATCTGCACTTCTTTTAATTACCTCCAGGAATGGTGACTCAACCACTTCCCTGAGCAACTTGTTCCAATGCTTGATAACCTGTTATATGAAGAAATTTTTCCTAATATCTATTCTAAAATTCCCCTGGAGCAACTTGAAGCCATTTCCTCTTGTCTTGTCACTTGATATCTGGGAGAAGACACAGACTCCCACCTGTCTACAACCTCCTTTCAGCCAGTTGTAGAGAGCAATAAGGTCTGCCCTGAAACTCCTCTTCTCTAGGCTAAACAACCCCAAGCTCCCTCAGGCACTCCTCATAACAGTTGTGCTCCAAACCCTTCACCAGCTCCATTGCCCTTCTCTGGAGACCCTACAGCCCTTCAGTGTCTTTCTTGTAGTGATGGATCCAGAAATGAACACTAGATTTGAGGTGCATCCTCACCAGTGCCAGGTACAGGGGTACAATCACTGCCTTGGTCCTGCTGGCCTCATTACTGCTGACACAGGCCAGGATGCCATTGGCCTTCTTGGATACCTGGGCATATGCTGTCTCATGTTCAGCTACTGTCAACCAGCACCCCGAAGTCATTTTCTGACGGGCAACTTTCCAACCACTTTGTCTTAAGTCTGTAGTGCTGCCCAGGCTTGTTGTGACCCAAGCGCACGACCTGGATATTCTCCTATACATAGTTCACACCTTTCTTCATACACTACACACTACATACACTATATACAACTTAGCTTTCAGCTTGGTCAGGTATACTGTAAAAATACAGGTCCAAATCATAGAATTTACACCCAAATTTCACATTTTCTAATTTGCATCCAGGGATTTGAGACTGCTTTTATCCAGAAAACTGTGACTTAATATGAAGCCACTTTTCAGATTAACTGAAAAAAAACAAATCACTGTCATAGCAACTCCGGATGATTTTTAACTACTAAGAGCCAGAAAAAGCTTTGGGTCAGAAAGTTCTTGCAAGCAGCCCCAAGGGCCAGAGAAAAGTTCAAAACAGCTGAAAGAAACAGGAAGGTTAGCTGACAGAGTTTTTAAGACATTCAGCAAGACCAAATACTTGGATTTTAGGCTCAAAATGCAAATAAATCATTTTCTGTTTAAAAGACAAATTTTGGAAGAAAACTTTATACAGACATGTGGGTTCTGCTATATCTTTTATGGTTCAATATGTCATTCTGAGATTCCACTACAGGCAGTATTCATAATACAGACTATATCATGATTTCCAACAGCCTAACTAGCAAATTCTCCATATGACTTCTCTCAAACTTTTCTTCCAGAAACAAAAATGAACCTCACTCTACCCTACAGTTTCCATTAAACAACTTTTTTAAATCCTGGAAGAATATCAAAACTTTAAGACTAGTTCTTCCAGCCTCCTGAACTCAAGGCAACTGATTTCTCTTTCTGATTTTACTAAAACAATATTAAAAGAGAAAAAAAATCTTTATTCTTCTTCCTCTGAAAGCAATAATTCTGCAATGAACTCTCAATGCCTGAAGATGAAATGCTAGGAGGGCACCAGACAATTCTTATATGTTGGTAGAAAAAAACCCATTTTATCTTCATCCCTCCTCAACCCAAAATGGGCAGTGAATGGTCTAAGAAAAACGACAAACAGAAAGGCACAACAGCAGAGGCTGCTGAGCAGTGTTGGTTCTTCTTTTTTGCAACAAACTTTGAGTTTTGAATTATGTTCTCTACTTAAGCAGAAAAAAAAGAAACTTTAGAGTGTTTGCCAAATGTTTATGTTATGACAAAATAGCATTCTTTGATGAAAGTACATTTTGCCAGAAATGTTTCTGTTGGCTCAATATGAATTGGTATTGGCAGTAAGATAAAATAAAACAATAAATTATTTTTCTCCAGGAACAAGCAAGGAGCAGGGCAGAACCTCACTATCTCAATCATGAAATTCACCTCTCAGGGCTCCTTCAGGGAACTGTAACTAATAAAGGAAGTAAATAATCCATTTAATCCCACATATGCACAATTTATACATTATCCAAATGAAGACATTATCATTTCATCATTTATGTCCCAAATATTTATATTTGTAAGACTTTGTTCTCAGAGGCACCTATGATTCTCACAAAAGTGAATCACTGAGTAAATTTGGGTTACTGAATAGGTCAGAAATGTCAACTGAATTTGCCGTTACCTCTCTAAGTCTTAAAAAAATCTTACTTTCTTTCAGTGTTGGAATATACTATGATTTAACCCCAATGTGTGAAAATATCCTGTTTGCAAAACCTGTCTTCCCTTAAAACAAAGATTAAGAACTATTCAGTCCTGATGATCAGATTGCATGTGCACACATCATTTTAAAAGACAAATGTGTAAAGCAATAGAATAGTATTTAATAAAAAATTCTTTGTCATTTCAGCTTGAAAGAAACAGAGTCACACCTGGTATTTTATTACATAACTAAGTTTACTCAGGTTCCAATTAAAAATTACAGATACCCTGGCATCCTCTCTAAAAATTTTCTATTTATTTCAACGTACATCTAAGGAAAGAGAGAAGGATCACCTCACATAAGGAAAAGATGTATAAGGACTACCAAATAATTTAGGAAAATACATTATTTCAGAATTAATAACATTTGGATTAGCATAAGGAAAAATTAACTCAAATGTAACATCCTTACATTTTGTAAGAGCTATTTTGTATTAATTTAATTACAAAAAAGAAATTACGTCTTCCTACTGAAAAGTAGCAAGGCTACACAATTTACTCACAGAAGTTTCCTGAATAAAATGCAGGTTTTTACCCCCAAAGATATCTACGAGCACAAATAGTAACATGTGTCTTCATAAAGTTCCTAAACTTTATATGTGGAAGAAATGTCAAGACATAATTCTATCATTCATGGTCAGATAGCACCTTGTATGTGACTACTTTTGCAGTAGGACTATGCACTATCTACTTGTTAGCAAGCAGAATATACATCAGAGGTTTCTTTTCTGCTGATACTTTACAATGAACTAAGCACAGAAGAGCGCTAAATTCAATTGTAGCAGAACTTTGCCAAGTATTCCCAAAAGAGATCAATTCATGAATGTGAGTTCTGCCTCTTGGTCTCTTCAGCAGCTACTGCTGCATCTCAGTTGTGATACCTTGAGTCTCCCCATGCACTATCCTGGCTGTAGTTTGTTGCTTAGTTAAGGAGCCTCTACCAACTACACCTTGTATACAGAGCCTCAGGAGCAGGAAAAGTTACAAATGTTTTCCTGTTGCTCTTAAATTCTTCTCTTTCTGGCATATGCAATTTGAAGTTTTAGTCTTTGTGACAGAGGACCTTGCTAAATCTCTACTACTAGCAAACACCGTTGAAATTACAAGATGCAGTTATTTCCAACAGTAAACACAAGAATGCAGTAAATATAAATGAAGGAACAGAGTGGAGTAAAGGGAAACCAGAACAACATGGAAACTAATCTGCTATTACTTAATGGATGTGTGCTTGCAAATTACCTTGGGCAAGATATTTAAAGTGAGTTAACAATATAAAAATGCATGTGCTTCTATAATGGGATTTTCAAATGTCCTTCAACAGAGTATGTATATGATTTCCACTGAAATTAAGTGAATTGAATTCCTAACCTTGTTTGGTATTTCTGAATCCCATACATGACTAGCTAGTACATACCACTTCCGAAAATATGAGCATGGAGAATAGTTTGAATACCCCTTTGCCTCCCTAAATCAACATCTACTTAATTAATCCTCTACTTAGCCTTTGCTTCAAAAAAGTACAACAAATCCAAGTATCTTTAGTATTCTACATTTCCAGCTTCAAATTGGAAGAATGCACAAGAAGAAAAGCTTACTTAACAAATTTCTGGCACCTTTGCAATGATTATAGTACTTATTTCACATGTCTGTTTAGGGCACACGTAATTTTTATTCCAGGAGAAAACTGTTCCGTCAAACATTTTTCCTTGAATGGTAGGAAAAATGTTTTATATTGGCTTTCTCATTAGCTTTAACTTTCTTGTTATGCAAAAGCAACACTCCGAAGTTCTACTTCTAAATTCTTTTAATCAATACATGGCTTAGAAAGACATGCAATTAAGACTAAGCATTTCTTTACTATTTTTTCAGTGCCATTAAGGTAATTATTACTCAAATCTGAAGTTGTGTTAAATTTATTCAGAATTCAATTTCAATTAGTATCAGAGTAATTATTCTTATTCATGGACTGTTTATTGAGCAATGAGTAGATATGAAAACATGTTATACGAGGTGTTTTTCTTTCAAAACATTTTAAAGTTTTGTTTGAAAATGCAGTCACAGTCCATTTGGATCTCTCCAATTTATAGCACAATCTACTCTGTGATTTAAACTTTATTTCATGAGCTCATTAAGAAACACAGGAACCAAACATGATAAACAGGGGCTCAATTTCCTTTTTTCAGAGCAGTATATCACATGAATTCACTTATTCACCACTTCAAGTCATAGGGTTTCATAACTTATAACCCATAACCCTTAAGATCATGCACTTCCATGGAAAAAAAAAAAAAGGAATTATTTACCTAGCTAAGGGTGATAATGTTCATCCTTCCATCTTTGTCACAATGCAGATAACCTCTGGGTGGCACCAGGAAGCACAAAAGCCTCAGGAGTCTAGCTGCTGTTGGATCCACTTCAAAAGCTTTTTGGGCTAGCTGACATTTTATACCTTCCAGTTTAGAGGACTGGTATCTACCATTTCCATAAGTTAGTGTATTCTCATGACACTGTCAGGGAAAACATAATTTCCAGAGGAGACAACAATTTTGCAGGTGACAGTTGCTGCATAATGGCCCTGTAACTCTTTCTGGCCACCTGTCCTGCCTACATGATGCTCCTGCTTTGACCTAGTGGCACTGTTCCATCAAGTCTTGGCATGAGCTAGCTTAGTCAAAATCTAAGCATCAGTTGAGCAAAAATTCAAAAATACTCAATAGGCCGTTTTGGTGTTTCGGCCATTCAGTCATTGGAGAGGAGAGAATAATGAAAGGGTTAAAATCATTGCACTTGTGTAGGCATAAGATACATAGTAGCAAATGCTGAAGTTAGCAAATATTTACCACAAGCCTAAGACACAGGGTGTAGCTTCACAAGAAATAAGGAACAAAACTTGCAAGAAATGAAGAACAAAACTTGCTAAAATCAGTATAGAAGGTGCTGACCCAGCCAACAAGAGACTGTACATGCCTAGGAAAGAAAGGTGAAAAGTGCGAAGAGAGGAAGACACTGTCGGCCTTCATCGAAACAACCACGGAGGAAGACTTGGAGCCTTCCTCAGCACGACCACCAGAGAGCACTACGCCTGCACTTCATGTATGCTAACGATAATAATGAGTTCTAAGAAATCATTTCCATAACCACCTCTTTTCTAAGAAATGTAATTAATATGCATGAAATGCAACCATATATTGTAATTTGCTGTGTGCTTGGTGTGTATGTTAGGAGGAGCAATCCCCCATACACCCAGCTCTGAATAAAGCAAATACCCGCTTCTCTGTCTCGGAAGTGTCTCTAGGCTCAGTTTGGAGCGATTCAATACGTCACCTAAAAATAACTTATAGTCAGACAGGAAATTTCCCACAATTTTGGGGCAACTGAGCCAGCGGCAGTGGAAGCCGAGGGGCCAAAGAGCTCTGGTGCAGGAGGGGCCCATTGCTGGACCATCTCCAAAGTGTAAGATCACCCCTGACTCAGGTTGAGAAGCCTCCCCCATCAGGCTTTGTGGTTCTATGCAGATTTGGTCTGTCTGGTTGGCCCGTTGGCCACATGCCCCTTTTACCCCTTACAAGGTTGTAGTGTTATGTTACCCCACCTTCTCTCCACTCCTGTACCCTCAAACCATTGGTTACTGGTGCTCTGCCCGCCTCCTTTCTGTACCCCTATATAAGTTTGTCACGGCCCTCAGTTCGGGTTCTTTGTCCATGGACTCCTTCATTGTGGCTTTGCAGTAAACCCTTCAGACCTCTATACGAAGAATCCCTCCTGACTCTGCCTCTGGTAACGCATGAGCTATCCAGCTTAGTGTGAGTGCGTGCTTTCGTGCCTCCATCGGCACGGGTGTGAAAGTCGGCCTGCTAGCATGCCAAACGGCACTGCCAGAGCGATTCCTTGCTAGGGACGCTTTCAGGATAACGTGGCAGCCTCTCCACCGACCACCCGCACAGCATCATCACAAATAGGAAATTAGTGAAGAAGATGGTAGAGTAGAACTTAAAAGTTCTGTATCCTACTTTGCCTTCTTACTGGGGCTAAAGGGTAAAAGGAACCTAATCCTCACCTAGCGGTGAGGAAGGGGTTGGAATGGTATTTAATCCATATTATGAGGCATTGCTTTAGAAGCTATAATTCTTTATAGATTCCAGAGAAGAACCTTAAATGGATGTACTTTCAGATTTCCAGTTTTAATTTAGCAGCTTTGAAGTATAGATCAGTTTTTCTTGAAATTAAAAGTTGTAGTGGTTCTATAAAAATAAAGTTTTAACATGTCTAAAAAGTTAGTCTCCTTGTCTTTGGCTTCCTCTGAAAAAGTAGGAATATTTCTATCAGGCCTAGTAAGTACAGGAGAGTCAGGATGTTAAAATTAGAATGCTGTAACGGGGAATAAATGAAGTACTATCTACATATGCAGTGTAATACTCTTAAACAGGAACTAGTGATGCCATGATGATTTTTTGCTTTTTCATATACCCCTCTCATATACCCTTCCACATACCCTTTTACGCAGTTTTGCATGTATCCTTAGTGCTTTTAGCCCATATACTTGTAATTCCCCAAGTCTGATAACTAGCTTAGACCCAAAGTTCTGTTAAGCCAGGAGACTAAACATCTTGAAAACCTCGAAGTTGGGTCAGAAAGCCCCAGACACCAAGGTCCTCTCCAGAACACATTCTGTAAACCAAGATAAGCCCATCCGGGGGAACATTCCTCAGGACAGGGGCTTCTCTTGAGCCTCTCATTGGGGAATCTTTGATAGATATGCTAATTTGCAAGGTCTATAACTGTATACGCGAATTATCGTGTGTGTGCATCTTGGGGTGGGCATCCTGGTGTGCATCTTTCAGGTGTGCACTTTCGGTATGCATTCGGGGGTGCTTTCTGCCTGGATGTGGTGCACCAGAGGATCCTTAAATAAATAGTGAGGTAAAACCCTTTTTCCCTCTAACTGTGTTTGGCTTTTAATTCTAAGCCCAGGGAAAGGCATCACTAGAATCAATTATTTCTATGATGTCTGTGGTTACTAATATGATGGAACGTGATTCATTACAGCACAAGACAGAGAGTAAAATCCATTTTTTGCTCTATCCAAATCTCCAAGAAATGTTTACACAATAAGTCCACTAGTAGACATAGTAAGTACTAATTGTGCAAGTTGAATGTACTGTAACCGGTTAAAATCCTAACATCCTTGTCAAATATTGCACAGAAACACATTTAAATTTGAGGCAATCTGGTTCAGCTATGGCCAAGAATTGGCCATTCTACAGAAATACTGATAATGTAATGAGAACATAATTCTTTTATGTTTCTCTGGAAGTCGGGGCCTCAAACATGTTTTAATTTTTTTTTTAATAATAACAGCAAATATGGTTTGAATTATTTCTTCATTAATGTCTGGGTTAAGTTAGAATCAATAGCTTATGTATGGCAAAGTAATCAAGAGAATTTCTTCAACTGGCTTTTTTTGCTTGTTTAAATATGCCATCCAAATATCTTAATTTTGTCCACTTGGAATAATGTGTTTTACTAAAATTACTTTTTCATGAATTGCAACTTGTTCTAAACACAGATCTGTCTTTCAGTTATAAAATTAATTAGCCATAAAACCAAATATCCAGAAAATATACAAACTATGTGACCTCTGTTCCCTGACCACCATCCCATACACCCAGTATACAAATAGTTCCATGCTGTTGAGGCATTTGCCTTAACTATCTACACTTCATATAGCAATACAAGCAGTCACATAACATAACACTCTTGATGGAAAGGTTCAGTACAGCAGTTTAGCTGGAAATATGCTCAATTAAATCTTTGGACATCGTGTGTGCAGTGTTTTCACTCACAGTATGAAAGAAACATAGCACAGTAAAGCTTTGACTAAAAGTCAAAGCTAACTGCAGACACAGGAAACCAAAAACTATGAGAGCAGTTCTGCATTGAAAAGTGGTTACCAACAATAGCACTTTCTTGGCAAGTAAATGGAGCTGATCACTATATATGTGAAAGAATATTTGGTATTCTCTGTATCAAAAAAAACCCAAAAACCATGAACTCTTGTCAATTCTGCATATATAGAGAGTACATGTCTTTGACCCCTTTGAAGACAGAAGGAAAAAAAAGAAGGTGGATAAGGTAATGTGCTTAGAATAATAAGTATTTAGGATAACACAAAACCATGGCAAATTCCCTGTTCTGCCTCAGGTGTTCACTGTGACCTCCAAATGAGTTACCTAGCTTATTTCTACTTGTGAGATTAATAGCAGAACGAAGTATGCCACTATACATTGCATGAAGAGTTCATCTTCTGCCCATTCTGCTTGCTGTACTTTGTAAAAGCTGAACTGAGCATATCTGAGCAATGGTGCGTACAGCACCATTGCTTCCACACAACCCTCTGTCCAACCTTTATAGGGGGAGCAGACCTGCAAATAAGGTCCCTAAACTTGCAAAAGTACTCCTGAATGTACTGAATGTCTGTATGGAAATAATCCAGGGGATGGGATAGTCTGTCAAAATTCAAATCCTTGAAAACAGACTCATTAGCCTAAATCAACGTGTACCTTTTAGCTCTTAGTATTTCAGGCTAGCCTAAGTGAAATGTTCCCATACAGACATGACAAATATTTGTTTTCAGAATGTACATGGGTTGTTATTCTGTCTCATCAATTACTCACAGAATTCCTTACTAAGCTTCTGTTGTGGAATCTATACTAAAGAGTCACAATCCAGAAAGGCTCCTGCTTAGATCCCATGGCTTGGTGTGCAGGAAAGGTCATTAAGTAAAAAAAAACAAACTTTCTTTTTACAGAAAAATCACACAATTCCACAGTTGGTAGAATTCTTTAGGAAGCCACCTTCCAGAATTCATCTGCTGTGGGAGAGTCCCTGAAAGACATAATCTACCAATACGTAGATATTGGCACGAGATATATGAGTAAGAATTTTAGATGGGAAAACGCCTGACTGGAGTGAAAATAATAAAAAAAATACTCTGAAGCAGAAGGAGAGTATTTGGGCTCTGATTTGTCCAAAATGAGGGCCGTACTGTGGTTAGTCCTGCATGGATGAACATGGAGGGAGGTATACTAAAAGGACCAAACTTTCCTGGTTAAGGGGGTTTTGATTAGTATTTTTAAATATTTTTAGCAATATTAATTAGAATCTTTAATACATTTAATGCTGTTCAGCAATTAAAATATATCACAGATCTCAGGATGGTCTAGCAGCATATTGTCTCCAATACAATAAGAAAATGGCTGCAGCCCCTGCCTTTCCTACTTTATATGGGTCAGCATGGCCCACTGGGCAAACATGAAGCAAGACCCTCTGCTACAGAAGGTAGTACTCTAAATCACTCAGAGGCATTCTGGATTATAAAATTAAGAGTGTCCTTACTATCTGTACGCATTGTATAATAATCTAGTTGGGGTTTTTTCTTGCTGATTAGTCATTAAAAAAAGATTCTGAAGTTTGTTAAGGGAAATTAAGATTAATAAACTTCAGAAAGCACATACTACATCTGCCTCCTCATTGACTTTTGATGCTGGGAAGGAAACAGAAAACCAAAACCAACTTGCAACATTAATCTAAGCACCCCACAAATTTTTACAAATATTTGTGTGAACATTTTCTATAAAATCTTGTGTACATTTAATTTCTATAAATTTCTAGTTGATTATTAGTCCAAACACATTTAAAAGTATAAAGCTTTATTTTCAATCAAAACAGGTAAGTTGTGGCCTAACAAATTAGAAAAATACCAGCAAATAAGGGATACACTTTTTCCACTTGGCGTTTTCTTGGTCTAGCCCGATTGGCATGCAACTATGTGTTGGAGACTGAAATGTTGTAATTTATGGCTTAAATATCTTCATGAAGGACTTTTGCCTGGCAAAACTGTATAACAGAAGCTGAAGACCACCAAGCCCTGACTAAGGCCCTACACTGCTTGTGCAAACTCGGGCGGGCTGTTGCTTGTGAAAGTTGAAACCACGCTAGAAAAGTTCACAAAGAACTATCTCCCGTGGGAAGAATCCTATGGCACAGCAGAAGAAACTCTTTTCCTTAAACATGAAGAAAGACTTGTAAGAAGTGAAATACTTGACCCCATGTTTGCTTCCTTGCACGGTTGATGGAAAGAGGGAGGTACTGGAAAAGAAAGGTGTTCTGAACGTTTGCTTTGGTTTCTCATTACTCTTTTTACTTTTAATTCTGTCAATAATAAATCTTCTTTATACTCTTTAAGTTTTGAACCTGTTTTGCCTTAAAGTGTTTTTCCCCTGATCCTTATCTCACTCATGAAAATGAGGTTTTAATCCCCCCTCCTCTGCTCAGCTATAGCAGAGGAAAATAAGTGAATCGTTTTTCGTGGTGCCTGGTGCTTAACCAGCATCAAACCACTACAGGCACCAATATCTAACCTCATTTAGTTTTAATCATGTTTTCTGAGTATATTTTGAACCTTTCTGGGTTTGATCCATTTTATTCACAGAGGTTTAGTTTCCTTTGGTGTTCTGTGTTAATTTGGATTGTAACACTATGGTAGCTCAAGAGCTTCACAGTCAGACTAGCTGGATCAATCTGATGAGACTGTAAACTGAAATGCTGAAGAATTACAGAATCAGTTGTGTTGGAAAAGACTTTTGAGATTATGAATACCAATTTTTGACCGCACATCACCATGTCAACTAGACCACAGGCACTATTTCACAGAAATCACAGGATGAACTAGGTTGGGAAAGACCTTTGAAATCATCAAGTCCAACCTATGACCTAGCCTAACACCTCCTCATCAACTAAACCATGGCACTGAGTGCCACATCCAGTCTTTTTTTAAGCATGTCCAGGGACGGTGACTCCACCACCTCCCTGGGCAGACCATTCCGTTCTTACATGCCTTCAGGGTCAGTTGACTCCACCACCACCCTGAGCAGCTTGTTGCAATGCTTGATAACCCCCTCTGTGAAGAAATTCTTCCTAATGTCCAGCCTGAGCTTTCCCTGGCACAGCATAAAGCTATATGCTCTTGTCCTGTCACTTGTTACCTGGAGAAGAGGCTGACTCCCACCTTGCTACAACCTCATTTCAGGCAGTTATAGAGAGTGATAAGGTCACCCCTGAGTCTCCATTTCTCCAGACTAAACAACCCTAAGTTCCCTCAGCTGTTCGTCATAGGACTTACCCTCTAGATCCTTCACCAGCTCCATTGCCCTCCTCTGAAAACACTCCAGCACCTCAATGTCCTTCTTGCAGCGAGGGGCTCAAAACCGGACAGAGTACTCAAGGTGCGGCCTTACCAGTGCTGAGTACAGGGGGAGAATCACTTCCCTGGACCTGCTCATACAGGTCAGGATGTCATCGACCTTCTTGGCCACCTGGGTACACACTGGCTCACATTCAGCTGGCTGCCAAGCAGAACTCCCATGTCCTTTTATGATAGGCAGCTTTCCAGCTACTCTTCCCCAAGCCTGTTCCTCAAGCATGATGTTGTTGTGCCTAAAGTGTAGAACCTAGCACCTATCTTGTTAAACCTCATATCACTGGTCTCAGCCCATCAATCCAGCCTGTCCAGATTCCTCTGCAGAGCCTTCCTACCCTCCAGCAGATCAACACTCTCACCCAGTTTGGTGTCATCTGCAAATTTACTGCAGATGCACTCAATCCCCTCATCCAGATCATCAATACCAAACAGGACTGAAAGATACTGAACAGGACTGGAAGGTCACATGCATTTGTGATTTCACTGTGAATACTGGATAGGAAAATTCTCAGTGTCTAAAGAAATCACACACACAAATATCAGTCAAAAAATATGAAGATAATAAATATAAGTCTTCAGTAAGTGAAATTTCCTTGAGGATAGGGAAGTAGTAGTAGTATTAAGACCAAAGATCAATACTAGTAGCACTTAACTTTAATAAACCATCTTTGCTTTGCTAAATCAGGACTTCAGTGAAGTAAGGCATCATTTTAAAAACATGTTTAAGGACACACTATTTCAATTGATTTTGACACTTGAAAGTTATTTACTGAAATCTCTTAGATGCTTTTGAAATCCATACCTACAAGTCACCACAGTCTTGTTTCTTCTGTACTGCCTTCCCTTAGTACATCTAACAAGGCCAATGCCGCGACACTGTCTGTCCAGCTAGCGGGGTGACCAAGCGTCAGGCACCCACCCGCACAGGAGGGGATGATGGAGGCAGCTCGCAAGGGTGCGGGAGGGTTGGCAAAGTTCCAGCACAGTTTCGCCTAACCCACCAATTCTGAGGGCATGCCGAGGAGGTAGGAATGAGGCGGAGGGACTTCTTAGTGGAAAAGCAGGAGAAGATTTATTCAACTTGGAGGTCACGAGAAGAAGCCCCAAAAAGCCGTTACCAGGGCTTGTTACGCCCTTACCAAATGGGAGGGGAAAACATTAAACAACCAAAAATACAGGGACATAGGGTTTGAATCCTGGCGGGTAAAGGGTACAGACCAATAGAGGATAACGTGGGAGGGGAGAAATACTGTGGGCCAACAAGAGATCAGAGAACCCAGAACCCTCTGTGGGAAGAACCAAACACGGAGGGGAAAAGGGGAGGATGGCAGTGGCCAATATGATATTGCTGACCGTGGAACCGGCCATAATGCACCGCAACATCTCCCCATTTTTTACTTATTGAAAAAGAACCAAAGGTAGCTCTACGGGCTTTAACAATGAAGCATAAAATAACTGAACATCCATAGGAAAACAAAAACAACCAAAAAGATCCACGAAGTAATTTTCAACAAAGAAGCAAGCCACCCCGTGAGTTCCTGATGTAATTAAGTCTCTCATCCTCCGGATGCTGGTGTGGACGCTCTTGCTGTAGATGGTAGGTTGTGACACAGTTCACACTTCCTCTGCAAGTGGTACCAGGGGTATCCAGGGGACGGCGACGCGACAAGCGCTGGGCCCCATTGTAAGGTGTGGTTCGGGTGGGTGATTTTGTTGCAACTCAAAATAAGATTGTTAACAGGGTTGTAATTAAAAGGGTTGTAACCAAACGGAGGTATTAGAGAGCATGGCCACGGGAAAGGTAGGGCAAAGGGGTGGAGGTATGGGAGGTGAACCGGTGGGCAAGCAACAGGAGGGAGTAAGGTCTGGGAGAAGGGGAGGGGTGACAAGGTAACAGAGGTATGGGGATGCAGGATAGGGGGATACCATAGGGGAAAAAGGGGGTAAATCCTGGCGAGGTGCCAAAACCAGGACTTAGCAATCTGTGGATCTGGCAGCGGGATGACGGGTCGGTGTCAGCAGTGGGAATCTGCATCATTTCTGCTTTCAGTCTGCGTTCCCCTGGTGGTAAGGCAGCTGTCACCGGGTTTCACCTGAGGTTCTAGGGAAGCAGGTAGGACAGGGTGAGATTGCTTGGCACTTGATGTTATACGAGGTCGTCCTGTATTCTGACCATTTCCTGAATGCTGCTGGTGGTTGCAGCAGCATCCCTGCCCTGGGTGGCTCGAACCTGGAATGAGAGGCTTGGGCACAGATGTTACCGCTGGGGGTTCCTTGCACCCCTTTGCCCAGTGTCCCGGCTTCCCACAACAGAAGCAGCGGCACTGGGGTGGAGGTTTCCCTCCCTCAACCATTCCCACCACTCCTGGCTTTTTTCCCAAAGATGGTATTTCAGGATTGACCAATACCAATTTTACGCAGGCCTCCACCATCTGACCCAGGGTGGGCGGTGGATCCAGAGGCAGAGCCCTCAGCATGGCCTTGCGGGTCTCATTTGCATTGGAGCGGGCCAGCTCTCGCAGCAGCTGCTGCTGGACTTCTGGCCCTTCTATCTGCAAGCAAATGGCCCACCTCAGCCTCTCTACAAAGTCTACAAAATCCTCTGCCCTCCCTTGGAGGACCTGCGTAAAGTGGGTCGTAGAGGTCATGGTGGTAGGGATGAGGAACAAGGCACACTGGGCGGCTTGTTTGATGTTATTCAGGACCGCCTCAGTGCTGTTTGCTGCCTGATCCTGGGGCTTGGTCCAAGCACCCTCTCCACAAAGGTGGTCCATAGTGAGACCTGCAAGCTGGGGATTGCTCAGGTAGGATGCGAGAAGATCTCTTAGCATCCTCTTCCACGTCCTTTCCCAGAGAAGGTACTCTGTCTGGGTAAGGAGGCAGGTTATGACATTTTTTATATCATGGGGGACCAAAATCCTTGGTGAGAAAGTGGCAAGGAGCACGCTCCAGAAGTACTGTGACTCCCAACCGAATTCCTTGGCTGCTTTGCACAGTTCCTTGAGGTCAGCATTAGGGAAGGGTTCCCATCGGAAGTAGGGCCTGGCCCACTTGTAGAAGGCCGACGTAGCCTGGATGCCCACTGACACACCCGGCATCTGA
>VZTD01006766.1:0-17812 GCA_013397725.1 Rhagologus leucostigma | reverse complement strand
AGAAATTCTTTTCTGTGAGGATGCGAAAGAACAGGCTGCCCACAGCAGCTGTGGATGCCCCATCCCTGGAAGCATTCAAGGCCAGATTGGATGGGGCTTTGAGCAACCTAGTCTACTGAAATATATCTCCTTCCATGGCTGGGTATTTCCATCAGGAAATCAGACGATCTTCAAGGTCTCTTCCAACCCAACCATTCTATGATTGTTTTAGATCAGGTAACCATCCTCCTGAATAATTAGAAAAGGAGAACAGCATCATAACTGAGATTCCTCACTGTTCAGTCCTCTTGCTGCCTAACCATTAATTCATCAGTACTTAAAGAAGTATAAAAATATTTTCCTTGGAATGCATGTTTAAAATCAAATAGTTACTACAGTGGTCTGGCTTTATTTCTCAATCAAAATTTTGTGTTTTAGCTCAATAGTCTGTTGTAACAGAGCTCCCTGCTTTCAGATGGAAATAGCAACTAAACCATGTAATTTCATTTTAATCTTAATAATGAAGAGAGGAGAGAAATAAGAATAGGAAGTCTAATTGATCACCTAGGGAGAAGGAGACTTTACTTAATTTCCTTTTTCCTAATTAAATAATGTAATAATGAATGAGTTAAACATGCATGTAGTGGAGATGGCCCTATCATCAGTGCAATGTCAGTATAAAATGATTGTTTTCCTTCAGTTTTAATTGCAAAATTGAAATGAGCACAGGAAGCATTTATTAAAAACCATACTAAATTGATCAGATTTGAAATAGCATGTTTGTATGTAGTCTTTAATTTTGCATTTAGATTTTGTTTCTGAAAGTGAAAATTGGTAACAACTATTATGAAAAAGAGATAATTTAAGCAATTCTTCAAATTAAAGGTACAATATATATGGAGTGTCATTCTGAGAATGCCACAGTGGTTACACGCATGGATATTCCATTCTATTAATATTCCTGTTTTGGAAGCAGAAATAGGAAAAAAAAAACCCATCAGAAATATCACTGCATTGCCATAAACCACCTGCTTTTGTCACTGGTAGTCTTGTTGGCTATGCCAGAAGCATGGGTTCTGCTTCTGACTGCCACACCTTTAGTACTGGCCCCTACACTGATTAGACCTCCATAAGCTGATTTAATTCACTACTTGTCAGAAACTACCATAGCAAAAGGAGGGTGGTTGGTTGTTTCATTTTTCGGTGTTGCTGTGTTGCCTCACTACGAAGAGTCTGGCAAGTACCAGAGGAGATAAAAGCGCACGGGCGAGACCATTTGGCAGTTGAGTAAAAAAGAGAGATGGGTGTCAGAGGAAATTTCACCTGCAGGTGGCATCAGAATTTCCAGACGATGAACAAACAAACAGAAAAGAAAAACAACCCAAAAAACCCCAAACCAACCAACGAACTAAAAAACCCAACCCAACCCAATAAAATAAAATAAAGTAAAATAAAACCCCTTCGAAAAACTCCAGCGGGCCATTTTGATTCCCCTTGTGCTCTGGAGGATCACAAAGCTAAACCTTCTGCTTCCTGCACAGCTCCTTTAGCAATTAGTCTTTCACAAAAAAGGTGACTTTCCCTGCCTCTCCTCTGACTATGCACACAGATGGTGCTGGGATCTAGGCATGCCAAGCAGCTCAGCCCCCACAAGGGACCTGCCTGTGGTGATACCCACCCACGGGGTGAAACCCAGCCCCACTTAGGAAACAGGTGCCTGGATGATTAGGTGAGGCAGAGGTACTCAGAGAGAGTTCTATACAAAAATCTGAACATTTTAAATGCAAATAGGGCTTGGAGATTTTTTTTTTGGCGAAGAAAAATAAATTCAGAGAGGACACTGAAGACACTGAGCCATCTCCCAGTGCTTGCAGGAACACTATGAATACCTTCTCATCAAATGGATCACTGAGCATTCAACAAGAAGATTATTAAGCAGTACTGTTTAGGTAATAACTAAATTCTAAAGTTGAAATTGTGCTTTTCAGTTCAATTCTCATCTCAGCAATTCCTGTAGTCAATCAAATGTGAGGCACTGGGCACTGCGATATTTATGCATTTTTGTGTTTTATGCATTATATTTAATTGTTTAGGGAAAAGAATAGTAAGACAAATAAATGCTGCATGCTAAATCAGCAATTACATTTAGACAGAATTAGGGAACATTCAGCACTTTTAAATCCCTGTTGCTATGTATGGTCAGTAGTTGGAATGACACCATGTTCCAGTGTGGCAGTAACTTGATCTTGAAGCAAGTAACTTCATCTTCAGCAAGTATTAGGAAACTTAAAAATAGCTTAAGCAGCTGCTTCTGTTGCACATCCACGCAGGTTGTGCCAGTGGAAATGAACAAGAAATATTTGTAATGGTTGCTTTTCTTGACTGTCTCTCTCCACATCTTCTCTATCTGGTATGGAAGGCAAGCTCATATTTTAAATCCTGTATATTCGCAAGCATTTTTATTCACCTTTAATCTTCACCCATTTTCTGGTTTGACCTTTAGTTCTCTGGTATCCAATGAACCAGAGAGTACACAGACACACAAACACATTCTTTGCACACTTTCTGAACTATTTCCCACATCTGCAGAACATTCAGCCTTCAAATGTCAGAGAAGTTGCAGTAGGAGCTAGCTTTAGCTGGCACTAATAATGAATTTCTTCTTCTTTCTCTGACTGATCCAAGGACACAGGCCTTTTTTCCTCTTTTTGGGGAACAGTGGTGAAGGATGCACGTAGAAAGAATTGAAAAATATGAACTGCTTCAGTTCTGAAGCTTAGTACCCCTGAAAACCACATCTAAGACACCACACTCTGAGACATCTTAATCTGCTTTGTTGTGCTCACCCAACCTATTTCTCCCAAGGCTGATTAAAGCTGTAGAAAGGGTGGGGTACATGGATGACTAACACAGGTACAGCTGTGTCTGATGAGGATCTGCACTGCATTTTTTTGTGAGGAGCACTATAGTCATATACCCTCAATCCCACCAAATGCCAGGACTTAGCGGCCAGCTGCCCCCCAAACTAGTCAAAAAGATTCAAAGGAAAACAATGGACAGAGGAAACACAAATAAAATTTTGACCCACAATATGAAGTTAGTAATTCAAAGATCATGGTTATGTAATATTTTGCTTCAAGTATTGTGGGGGTGGATATCTGCATCAAACCAGATCTTATAAGCATTTGGTGTAGATATTTCACTCTCTATAATAAACTCCACATCTTTTTTTTCCTCCCTCAGATCAACCTCTGGAATTTAGCAGTTTCCTGGGTGTTGGTTTACAAACCAGAGTATTGTGGTGCTCTTGTTTTATTTGATGTGATTCTCAGAAACTCTTCCACAAAAGTTCCACTTTGAAAGCAGATGTGTGAAACCAAGTGAACACATTTGTGTGTGCTTAATAGTTTTCTCTAATCTTCTAAGAACCAGCCTAGAAAGATACAGAGAGGAATTTAAAAATGTTCTATACATCTGCTTGTTTTATGTGCATAAAACTGTCTAAACATTCCATTCAAAGGTTTTATTTTAAGCAATGGGATTTGGAGAGGAAGGGTTAGCAGCCAGAAGGATAGAATAAAGTCCCTTCAAATGGACTGGCAGTAGAAAACACAATATTGAAAGGCTGTCTCAGCCAGGCATAGCTTCACAGATGAGATGCACACACGTATCTGCTGCTGGATTTATTGGTGTTTCAGTAAAGCATATTGCACTGGAGATACGGGATGCTATAAACCAGAAATGTGATAGTCTCACAATAAGCTCGGAAGCTCCAGATGTTAGTGATGCAAGCAACAGAAGCTCAGCAGAAGCAGAACACCTCCAGGAGTTGCCCTGTCTTTTCAGCTGCATCCTTGCAGTGGAGGAAGTGTCTCTACAGGAACTCTCTCCCGTACTTCACTACAGAATGCTTCATTCTGAAAAGGAATCATCCTTCCTCTTCAACTAAAAGGACAGAGATTTCCTCTTCTGTGCCTTTCCAGTTGGTCCCTTCTCCTGTGGTGATCTGGGATCCACGGGGTATCTCGGCAGTGCAGTATACCCCCACAAAAACAGTATTTCCCAAGATGGAAAAGTATTCACCAGGACTGAACAGGCAATTCTGCAGAGGGAACCTGCCCTCCTTAGAGCACTGATATGAACACAATTATCTGAGAAAGAACTGGAGGTTTCAGTTTTTCTGGTGAAACTGGTATTTCAGTGTTTTTCAGTGTTACAAACTGTGCTAAAAAAAGATTAAGAATTAAATAAAGAGACAACCACAAACAAAGAAATGGAATATTTAGGAGGGCCCTGCCCTAGTCAGCAAGGCATATTGTGTATTTCCCCTTCAAGGAATGGAAATGCCATTTCCATTCTGTCCTGCCTATTTCTTGTTCAAAGTGCTTTAGCTTCTTCCCTCTTATCATTCCATTTAATTCACCATCTGTTCACCCAGGACTCAGTATTTTCAGATGAGATTTCAAAAGGAAGACCACATTAATCAAATATTAGTACTTTTGAAGCAAGTAGGATCTAGAAGAAACAGATGTATAAACCACGACACCTAATTACCAATCATATTTTTCTTTAGCTTGGACTGTAGGAATGCATGTGCTTCACAGGTTGCTACATTATGCAGAGGTTTAAGGACTCAGGATGCAGAGGCAGGAGAATTAGATTTTCTTGGTGACAATAGGAGGACTCAGGTGTAACTCCTGCTTACAGCTAACAAGCTGAAACCAGAATTAGTGCTGTGTCAGCACACTCACAATAAATGAAAGTAAGGTTAATAAATACACCCAGGGAATACAAAAAATAAAAGGTCAGAAAAGACATCATTAAAAGTCAAGCTGTCAAGCAAAAACTGGCTATTTGTGCAAGTGTTGAGACAATAGAGACAATTATTATTGTCGAAAAAGGGCCTTTTAAGATAAAATAGGTCAGACTAGGTAAAGAACGAGAAACGGTAAACCAGTTAAAAGGGAGAGATTATCGCCTCATGAGAAATTATTTTCCACTCCAGTTAACACAAGCACAGTTTCTCTGACCTCTATTTTTTGCTTGTCACCAATCAGTTCAGAACCTCTTTCTATAAACTGTCCAGCTTTGAAATTTTTATCATAGTTTTTCCTGTAGCAGATTTCTGTAACCAGTTTTCTAACGTTTTATCTTGTTTTCATTTGAATTTAATATAATTTCTTTTGCCTGCATATTCTCTTTAAATAAGATGTCCCGCCTCCCTTGGGACACCTCCAACTTTTCCTGCTGAAGGTGTTCTCTCTAATATTGGAGCTAGATGAGTATTCACAATGCAGAGCGAAAATCACCTCTCTGAAGGACTTCTCCAAGTACCACAAAACCAGCAAAATAACAGTTCTGGCCAACCACCATAGTTACATGGTATATTCAACATCTTTCCTCTGACATTTTAAGAGCCCCATAATACATGAGGATTGTGGTGTTAAAAAAATGCCGTGTTACACATAAGTGTCTTTGCTGTGTAGCAAGAGGATGTACAAAGAAAATATCACCTGCAGTCCAACCTGCCTGTATTTAAACAGGAATATATTTGAAATTTCTCGAAAAAATGCAGTTTCACTTAGCTTTACATAGATTTTAAAGTCTGCCAGACCTGGTTATGTGAGAAGCTGCTTTCACTGTTCACCACATCCCGAGTGCCCCTCACGTCCTTAATCTGATCCTGTCTCTTGAATTTTGCTGCTGCCTCCATTAAGCTCTGCTTGAATATACGTGACATTCTCAGCTCCCACTGGATCAGGTGCAGAGGTCAAGACAGAAGAAGGTTGTTTAGATAGTTGTGCTTCTATGTTTACTCACTACAAGTCTTTAAGTATAAACCTTGAAAATGGTGGGTTTTCTTGTTCTTTGTCAAAAACTGACACCTGGGATCTCACTCTGATTTCATGTGTAGCACAGCTCAGTTAATTTCAGTGGACTTGCTCCAGATTTATGTTGCTCTGGGAGAGGGGTTGGTTTTAACGCTTGTAATCAAGACTGATCTTAGGAATTCCATCCATTGTAAATACAGTTCTAGGAAGCTAATTCAGTAAGTCAGACTTGCTGATGGGTTGTTACGGTCTCCTGGCACTTAGGTAATATAGATGCAGTTTGAGAGCTGATTTCAAATAATAAACCATTTAATTTCCTTAACTAGAGTTCATGACCCACTGGAAGTGTTGACTGCCCAAACATTTGCCTTTTGTAAACTTCCATTATCAGAAACTCATAGCTATTACTCATACAAGCCAAGCAACATCTTCAAGCTGTGTGCTTTTATAAAAAAATGGAAATTGTATCATGAACACAGGATCTTCAAGGATGCGTTGTGGCAGCACTACTTGGGCACCACATTTAAATATTTGCCCTTGTTAATGCAGAAAAAAAGTGTAAAATATACAGAATAGTTTCCTTATCTGGGAAATTTGGACTTCTCGGAAAAAGCTGTGCTGTGCAGAAATCTCAGTCACACAGAGGTCTCCTCTGGGCTGAGGCTGCTGGCAACATGAGACAATGTAATGCGACATATTTGTCTTTATAGGAGTTGTTGGTCATGAAGAGAGATGTGTAGCAATTTTGTGTTTTCAGATGCCAAGTGTAGGCCATGTGCAGTGGTAAAACAAATGGACTTCATTTCGATGTGGTCAGAAACAGCCTCAGAACAGCAAAGAAGCTGTGAATCCCACAGACCAGTTACACATTTCACATTCATCAAGGGGTTAATTTATTAAAAAAAGGCTACTGTCACTAGTTGCTGGGTAACAGCATACTTCCCTCAGGCTTGTGATCAGCAAATGAATTTTTCTGATGATATAATATTGGTAACTCTTTATCTTGGTGCTGGAGCCAGAAAAAAGCAGGACTTCTGAAATTTCTCGTGACAGAATTAGTTTTATTTGTCTGGTTTACTCGTATAATTTTATTTGACCCTAACATACTTTGCAGTGTTAATAAAAAGCTCATTTTCATAACTTCCTCTGCATGAAAATACAGCATTCCACTATAATATCTTAGAATAAACGTGTGCAGTTTTAAATTATAGGCGCTGGGAAAGCTGAATCCTTAAATTTTTTGCTGTCTCCCTGTGTTATGTTTATACGTAAAATTGGGTCAATATACTCCCCAGCTAGCCTTCTAGCCAAAGGAAGTAAAGAAAAGGAAGAAGTATGGAAGTAAATTGAGGTAAGGTAAAGAAGAGGGTTACATAGAAAACTGAGTGGCAAAGAGAGAAAGCACAGCCATTGTTTATCGGATTTGAATTTTCTTTACTGTAGACATTGCACCAGAGCACAGGATTGAAGGCTGCATTCTAGAGCCCTTTTCCTTAAAAAGTTGTGGATGCATTTCCACTAAGGTCAAAGCACTGTTAAAGATGGTGCACTGGCCCATCCCACTGACCTTTTGAGGGATGCAAGCCCTGCAGCAGAAACTGGAATTCTGTATTATGACATATTTTCTTACTGTACAGAATTTGAAATATTTCATCCTGTTGGTATTTACCACTTCCTTCACATCTTTTCATTCTTGTAATAGCTGTAATTGTCCATTATTTGAGTGACAGGAAATAATGCCTAAATTTTGGCCCCAGCCATATATTTTCACATTTTCTCTCTGCTTATACTGAGGAGACCTTCCTGCCCACTTTATGTGATCCAGTGTAATGCAAATTAGTGAGTTCTTATAGCACCACTGGATGAATTCTTCCTGGGGAAAAAAAAAAATCCCTGGTATGAAATACTAAAAACCGTTTCATTGCAAGCTGACACTTTGTGGATGCCTTCAAGTTTTTTGTATTATTGGCACAAACTGGTGCTTCATGGGGAAAAAAGCGTGCCTGTCAGTTTTGTTTGCGTGCAAGTTTACTGCCTCTCTTGCAAAAGCAATCTCATTCTATGAGAAAAGCTGCTGTCAGGTCAAACAAAATGTTTTTCTTTGAATAGACACTGTTTGTGGAAGGGGAGGTTACCCTATTACTGTCAGAGACAGCGAGGAGCAGTTGTGGCAGCAGTGTGAGGCTGTGGCACTGTCAGAGGTCTCCCTTCTAATGGAAGGTTGCTCTGCCTCGGGCGGGTGCGATGGCTCCTTGGCCGTGCTCCTGTGAGGGTGGTATCCAATTACAGGATGAATAAAGGTGACATACGTGCTATGTGTTGGGGCTGCAAATAGGACTGTGCTGAAATTAGAGGTTCAGTAAAAGGATTGTCTGCAGCTACATTAACTTGTGATGTGCATCAGTCTGGGGTGTGATTGTAATGGAGTAATTAATCTTTAAAATCATTGCATTCAACAAAGGAGAAAAATTACTCTAACTAGCAAAAGGGTGTATTCAAATATCTTTTGTCAATTTGTCACTTGAAGACACCTGAATCCATTTATCCCACAAGTATCTACATGAAGGAAGGAAAAATAACCCCAAGCTACTGAATAGTAACAGCAGTAAAAAAGCTTTTAAATGAAAGGTTGTGTTAGATGAATCTTGCTGTAACTAGCAACTAGGTCACACTGAAAGCATTTTTCTACCAACAGAACGTTTTTCCTGATTTGAGGTTATACTGGCAGGAAAGCTCAGTAGGTCAGTTGAATACCCTGAGGGGAAATGCTGACCATCCAAAATCTTAATAACCAACCTGATTTCCTAGAACTATTTCCTAGAATAAATATCAAGGGATACTGCTTGAGAAAATCTGAAGACTAGAGGTGGCCAGAAGGATGACTTCTAAGTATATTTTTAATGAATCGAAAATACTAATCTATTGTTAGGTTTAGTGGCAGCAGCACTCCATTCCTCCAACCTTTAGATAAACAAGCTGGAAAACTTTCAAATGAAAACGAAGGAACCTTATTCAAAAGCTGATTGTAAACTGTAATTTTTGTTCTGTGAGAATTCCAACATTCCATTTGGTTTCATCTCAATGGAATGAAGTTCAAGCTTTAATTTCCTATTAAGACCTCATTTTTACACAAAAACTTAAAGAAGCCCCAAACCAAACAAACATAAAGGCCCAAAACCATAGAACATTCTGTTTTGATAGAAACCAAACATTTCTTTCTGCTTAGGCTTTTTCTTTTCACAGCAACAACTGTACTTGGGGATGTTGATAGATTAGTGGTTTCTGAGGAGAAATGTGAATCACTGTAAACACACTGACTTTTGAAGCAATTTATCGTCTAATAAACACTGTATGTGCATAACCTATAAAATACACTTGGACAGCTGCTCCTCTGACACTTTCATGCAAAGTAGGAAAGACTGGATCATAAGAAAAAAGCAAGGAACTGGCAGATGATCAACATATCACCTTTTCTTCATGAAATTCCTTATCATCATTTCTTATCATGACAGATTACATAAGGCAGTCAGTTATTCTACCTTACATACTTGGTCATTAGCATCAAGAACTGTTATTAAAGATATTTATCTGCATAATCTTTCTATATTATTTGTTCATCTTTCCCTAACCATGACCTCTTAATCTTTCTGTTTCCCTACCTGCTTATGTTGCTTACAATTTGGGTTTTTTTGGTAAAGGAAAAGAAGTAATTAAAACAGAAAAATTAAAACATTTCATGAAACACATGAGTTGAAGTTGTCAAGAGATTAGAGTATGATATGATTCATTATCTGTAGCCTTTTAATATTGTTGATCAACATGTGCCAGAGATTACTGCTGTGAGTAGCATGAGAAGTAATACTTTAGCAAGAAGTGTGGTGACTTTCTTCTGCAGAGCTCTGTAATGTGATGTAGCCTGTCAGATCAACCTCAAGACACATGTATTCCCTCCTAAAAATAAGTCTCCTCCTTACTTTAATCTTCTAATGGGAAGAGTTCTCTTTTTTATTCCCATTTTCCAATGGTATTGTAATTTGAACCTTTGCCTTTGACACTTTTTCCTTTACTTTCTTACCTAACTGGTGGCATAAATTTCCTAATGCTAAGAACGGCGCTACTTGCATCCAAAATTAGAGTCAGGCTTGCTACCATTGCAAAAATGAAAACAAAAGCATTGGCTAAGTCAGGGAGTTTGCTGATGGTTATGAGCTGACCACAGAAGCCCTGCTTAGAGCTTGATCCTGGCTGGGTAACAGGCACATGTCTTTAGCATCTGGTGTCTGCACACTGCCCGTGCAAAATTAATCGGAAATCTCAGTCAAATTCACACTGGACTTCAGCTTCTGGCTTTTAACGTTGGTGATCCTTAAAACTGTCAGTGTTGTGCCATTTACGGCTTGAGTCCAAAAACTCATAGGAATGCAGGGAATGCTCTTTGTTGCTCCCAAGGATTTCCTGGTGCCAGAAATCGCTTGTATCTCATTGATATCATGGCTGGTTCCGTGTCAGTTCCAGCCCTAGACCCAGCATATTTTAGGTTATACTGCACAAAAGTAGGGGGTCATAGTCATAACTGGGTCAAAACAAAGACCATCCAGTAACCCATCTCAGACAGTAACTTAGGAAATGATATAATAATATTGAAAGTATGTAACATTGAAGTGAGGAGTATCTGGCAATCTGTGATTAAGGAAATTCCTGAACTAGAGGTTAAATTGTGTCTGTTGTGTTCAATAGCTACCCCTGAATTTGTCAGCTGTTGGTTTTTCTAATCCCACTGACTACTTGATATTTGAGGATGATTAATTCCCCGGCTTAGCTGTGCGTTATGTCCCTTTTACTTGTTTCAAGCTTGCTGCCTGATAACTTCATTATGTGCCCCCCACGCTTGAGCTAAGATGAAAAGTAATCAACTGTCTACTGTTCAGCTTTCCCTTGCCTTCTCTTCCACTTTTCCAGACTACAGAGTCCAAATCTACTTGGATTAACCTGATAGAGAAACTTAAAACTGTTGAACACTTCCAATCATCACTGTTGCTGAGCCCTCCATCTTCTGCTCTTCCACTACATGCTTTAGACCTCTGTGTACAAAATGCAGGAGTGACAGAGTTTATACAGGGATATAACGGTATTTTTCAGTTTATCCTCTACTCATCACTTTGTGTTTATAATTGTATTTTATCATTATATTTGTTTTTTCCCAGGAGACTGGCACTGAATTTCATGTAACATTTTATGACCCAGTCACTCATCTTTAGATGAGACTCTCCCAAAGTTTACCATTCTAGGCAAAGTTCCATGCCTTTGTATTTAGCCTCTTTTCCAAATCCTTGGAATTTATTTAACAATATAGTCATCCTTGATCAATGCTGGGGACCCTGCTAATAATTTGCTTTTCTTATGAATCTTTTCCACTTTTAACCAAGGTAACAATGAAATAAAATGCAGGAAAACAATGAATCAAATCCTTTTTATGTTGTTGGAATTATTTCTGCTTGAGCCACTCTTTTTTTATTTGGAAGAAGGAACCTAGCTCTCCACTGTTGTTGGTTTAGTGTTTTTAGAGCATACTAAATCCATACATATGGAGACAAAAATAGCTTTGAATATTTCCTTTCTGCTTATTATCTAGAATAAAAATAAGGAACAAAGAGGCAGGGAAAAGGAGATGCCTGCAGCATGTTTACAATGAATGACATTGCAGCAATGCCACACTACGGCATACCACCCTTATTTATGGATTTGCAGCTATTTTCTATGCTAGATAGAAGAGAATCAACTCAGTAGAGGGAATTTGTTCTTCACTTCCTGAGTCAGACGCAAATGAATGCAACTCAGTCCAAAGAGCTTTTTTTTACAAAAATCCTTTTGATTTTCTCTCATTTTGAATGAAAGAACACTACTATGACCACAGTGTACTTACAACAACATCGGTATTTACTGTACTATCTGATTGTTAATGGATTTTTAAAGGTTTTTAGTAGAAACCTCAGGCATAATAGAGAAAGTTTTACAGCACTTCAAAGGCAGAAACAGCAATCTTTCAAAATAATTTCGTAATCAAATCGAAGAAGGTAGCCTAGAATACACTGCTTGACAATAACTAACTGAGCTTCAGTCTTGGCAAGTAAAGGCAAGAAAACAGAACTGAATTAGATTTTTTTTTTTAAATGTACATCTTTCTGAATCTAGTGAGCCTATTAATGAAAACAATAAAGGGAGAGACTTTTATAATGAAAATCGCTTTGAATTTTCAAAATCCAGTGACAGTAATGCAACTCAACAGCATTTTACGAGAGAATGGAGAAATGAAAAGTAATGTCAGTTTGAGAAAATCAAGTATTATATTTTTAGAAAGAAAATGTTCTGAAAAAGTTGAGCAGAGATGATGCATATTGGTTTTGCCTGTGGACTTAAAACTTTCATTGGATGGATCTGACCAATAGGAAGTGTTTTGCTACTGCTCTCTCTGGGTTTATCACTATTTTTTCAAGATTGAGCTGGTAAAGGAGATGTCCTTTAGTGTGCCCCAATCTTTAAAGGTGTTGAGAATTCGTAACTGCTTGTGAGTCAGCAGTGAGTTACAGAGGCTGTTTGCCACTTTAATCTTTATGCCCAGTCAATGCAACAAAACCACTCATAATACTGTGTCTTATCAGAATATTTTATCTGTGTCTACAGCATTTTCTGAAAAGGCAGGGAGATGAGCTGACCAACTGGTCTAGAGAGGACTAGAGAGTTTTTCTTGTTCTAAAAGTGCAGGTAAATAAAGTCAGGTAATAAGGTCAGCTATTCCTTACAGTCATGTGTGTTGAGCACCACACATTTCCGTGCTGTCAAATTCCAAAAGAGGATTACATTTGTAAGATCCCTTTTTTAACACTTTCTTCAAATTTGACTATTTCTTTTACAGTGTAGGATGTATCCCAATGACATGCTTAATTAGGAATGCTTGAGATAGGATTTAAAAATGGAGGTAAAGAAACTTCCTGCGGCCTAATGTTCATATTCCTCCCAGCTGAGTGGTCCTTTAACAGCAGCATTTTAAAAGGTATCTGCATTATTTGGGACTGGCACTCCTTTTAAATCTTTAATAAATAGATGTATAAACAGAGGTGAGAAGAAGGCTGAGTCTTATAAAAGCCAAACTTGTAGACCTTCTGTCTCCTTGAAGGAAACATCTCTAACACCTAATTTGGGTACTTAGGAAAATTCCACTTACGATCTTTCAGAGAATCAGCTCTCTTCAGCTCAGGTCATCTCCATGCAGAATGAGACCGGAGAAGCTGGCCATTAGGACTGCCAAGAAAATGCAAAGGTTTACTTGCTGTGACAGAGGCAGTAGCTGAATACGCTCCACATCAAGCAGGAGTTAGTGAGTAGGAAGGCATTTGTAACCAAGTGCATGTGGTTATCAATTCATTTGGTATGGCTTTAAAACCAGAGACTACTTTGTCAATCCGTTTGAGAGTGCTCTGCAAGCTCTTTATTTCTTAAAGAGCTCCTTAAAACATCTATAATATGATTTAATGCTGTAAACATATAAGTATTATGAATATTTAGAATATTAATGTTGGTGAAATAATTAATGCTGCAGACTTTGTTAACTTCACTTGATAGCTCTGTGCTGCTATGGTAACTACATGTTTTAGGAAGGTGTTTCTTCCCTGTGGTCAGTGCTGCTCTTGTGGGGTCTAGAAAGCCCTGGAAGTGTCACAAATGCAGGGGAAACAGAATTTCTCGGCACTCCCAGCATCATCAGCTTTACAAAACAGACCTTCATTTCACCTTTAAACTACATTTAATAGCAAATTCTGAGAGGAGTCTTTGAAACTGTACACATCAAACAAGATAGGGAAATAATATTTTGGGTGAAATTTAGAGCAATAGGGATGTTTTAATGGCAGTGGAGCTGGTCACTTTGGCAGTGGAATAAAGCTAGTGTTTGCCAGAGGCTGGACACCGGGGTCCACAGAGAAAAGGGAGAACTTGCTTTGTACTGGAAATGTACATGAGAAAAAAACTGATTTCAAAGTACATAGATTTGGTTTAACCCAGTATATATATTTGTACCACTTGATTTTAATAAACTTAACAAAATTTTTACTAACTATACGTTTATTTTAAAGGGAGGCATGAAAAACAGTTTATATATGGATTTTATTTTCTCAGTGGTAAATATTTGAAGTAGTACTTCAAGTGACTAACAAATTCTGAAAATCTTGAGACACAGGCACATATTTAGCAGCTCTGCCATTTGATATGACTAAAAATATTTAATCATTTGGATTAGAATTATCAGAAGTTGTTTAGAAATTTAATCTATTGTAAAAATTGAGTAGAGGCAAAACTTTACATGTTGCTGCTGAAAAGCTGTCTTTCTCAACCTCAGCTTCTAGAGGAAACAAAACAAGACCTAAAGCAAAAAGGAATAAAGCTAGTCTGAAAAACTGTTTTGAAGGGTACCACTTCCAAACTCTGACACAAAAGAAAGAAAATGAGTGAGCTGCATAGACAGTCAGAAACTTGTTTACTTTGCACTGAAATGAAGATGGAAAGGACAGTGAGTACACTGGAGGGTGGGTTGGGAAATCAAAATGATTTTGACAAATAAACTAATTAGGATGGCACTCAGAACAAGCAAAGGCAAGGTAAGTAATCACTAATAAAAAATGAGGAAAGATTTTGACGAAGCAGTCCTTCAGAAAGGAAATTGAAGACCACTGGACTACAAGCTAAACTTCAGTTGAAAAACCAAAAATTAGTAGTTGTGAAGAAAACAGTATTCCTAGCTGTGTACAGGTGGGACTAATGATGGGTGACAAATACAGGCAGTTGTCTCCCCACAAACATTTGTTATGGACACAGATGTGAATGTGCAGCATGAAGGTGTTGGCCACAGAGCCTGGAGCCCTGGCAACCTGGAGAAGGATCTGTGCAAAACTGCAGGCTCCTCTAGGCTAAGCAATCTGTAAAGTGTTCACCTTTTATTTCCTCAGCCACTTTGCAGTTTTCCAGTTCTTCATTTGCATATGGTATTGCCTTCACTTGCCTCAGCTGCTCCTTTATCTGGACTTGGTGCTTTTCTTTCCTGTTTTGTTCCACTTTCCACAACCTTCCTTACCTCTTTCAATTCTGCTTAGATGGCACTCTTCTCACAAATGGGAGGGGGCTCAGCCACTGGTTATTCCTTTTTGCTGTTGCCCACAGCAACAACAGGATATTTGGGATATAATAGAGCATTAATCTCTCTGCTAAATGCAGCTCTGGTAAGGCTCAGCTGGAGTCTGTCCCAGGCTTGGGTATTGCCTTTAGGAAAGATATAAGTAATTCGAGGGAGTCTGGAGAATTTAATATGATCAAACATGACCAGTAAGGAAAGACCAGAGGGTCTTGTGTTCTATGGCCCAAAGAAGACTGATATGGCACATGATAATAACCTGAAACTAAATAAAAGGTTGCCATAAACCCAAACATTTTGCTACCTGTACAATCCGGGGATGATGAAAGTTAATGGGCTGAAATCCAAACAAGAGAGATTTCAGCTATATATCAAGAAAGATGTTATAATGGGAATAGAAGTACTGGGAGCGGGACTGCCAAAACAGACAGGAACAGTCTTGGACAGATATTTGTGTCAAGAATTACTAAGGATGAGATGATCTCTCAGGAGTTCTCCCAATTGTGCTTACTATGATTCTGTAACTACTGTTTCTGTTTCTCTCCTTATTCTATTTTCTTTTAGAATAGTAACATATATTCTAATACCATAAAGCTTTGGCAGTTTATTTTTTAACAGCACATTTATGAAGATCCAAAGAAAAGCTTCTTTCTTATGGTCACTGTGACACATTTTCACTTCAATGAGCCTTTCTTGTTGGAAAGGAGGATGTGTGATGTGTGATATTTTATACATACATGACCATGAAAAAACATAAAAATATGTTTGTGGTCTGCAGTTAAACCTTGATTTTAAGCAGAGAGAATGATGCTGGCCTGAAGTCATCTGGATCAAACAGAGGCAGCAATGACACCTGGTGTTCAAAATTTCTTACACAACTTCTTGCCTGGGACAGGGAGCAGCAGCCTGAATAGGAAAGATGTGTACTGAGATACTGAGAAGTGGACAGGAGCAGGACAAAGAGCAAGTGCCAGTTTAGGAACACAGCTGGCATGGACACAGTGGAAAAAGCAGAGAACGTGTTAAACTTGAGAGATGGAGAGCAGAAAAAAATGTGTGTCTAGGTCCACATCTCTGCCTGGTGCTGTACAGTTCCACCTCAGACACCCAGGAGCTTTGAGAGATGCCAATGAGTTGTCATGGACTTCTCAGCAGAACACTAGCCTGGACCCCAGAACAGCAGTCACCTTGGTGTGGTGTTGCTGCTGGGCTGCAAAGCCCTGCATTGATGCAGCTATGAGCTGATAGTTCATGATAGCTTGTGTACCAGGCTGGACAGCATGTACTCTGAATTTCACTATTCCTTTACAGACAAAAAATATCCATGAAATTCAAAGGCAAAGTATCTTGTTCATTCCATGATCATATCTTTCCTCACCTTCTGCAGAAAGCAAAGCATCCTAATACAGAATCAGTTTCTCAGTTTGGTCCAGGGGCAGCAGTTCGTGCAGGGGACAAAGAGCTCAGACTGAGCTCTGAGTATTACAAGCAGGATACCACTTACCTTGCAACTGCTTCACGAGTTTATTGGTATTTGTGAGATATCTGGATACTGTTGCAAGTGAACCTCATAGAAGCGCCCATAATAATTCCTCTGAAGGAAGGAAGGAAGGGCTTTACAATTTGTAGAAAGACCATCCTAATATCTATTACCTAAATTCTGACAGTGAGTAGAAAACAGCAGTTTATTGAATGTTGCCACTTCTATACAGTTGACTCAGGCATGGACTCCAGAGACAAGGCAAATGTAACTAAAGGCTGTCTCAGACTGTGTACACAAGATAACCTTAATTCTGACATTTTCTGACACACAAAAATTTGCAGCCTCAGTAGTACGGAGACATGGCTAACTCAGGGCATCCATCAAGGACCACAGGCTGCTGAGGGAAACAAAACTGCCTTACATTTTTGGCCTATGCTGCAGGCCAGGAAAGCCAAATATTCTGCATGGTGCTGCTGGGTGGCAATACCCAGCCAGGTCATAGGACCCACCAACCCCTTTCCTTGGCAGCAGGGGAGCTGCAAGCCTGGCCTGACAAATAGGCAAACCTCAGTCACATTCAGCATCAGGGCACAGTAATATCAGAAATGTGCTGAGGCTGAGGAGAGCCAGCTCTTTGGCCTTCACTACACCCAAGCTGCAGAAGCAGCAGCCTGCAACTCCTGCCACGGCTCAGGGCTTATCTGTGCAGCTGCTTGTGTAGCCTTCCCCCCACCCCCACCAATTAATCAGGGGATTTGCATGTTCAGGCTTGTTTGATCGCTGGTGAAAAGTCTTCTAGAAGAGTCAGGGAATGTGAGAATGCAGAGAGAGAGAAAGTACTTAAAGAGGCAAGGGGAAAGGGTAGATCCAGGGAAACTCTCAGAGCAAAGAAGAAAGCTGAACAAAGAGAGGTTAAGCTTGGAAGGGGGCACAGGAAGAGAGAGAGAAAAACACAGCTACTGAGTTATGAAGTAAAAATTAATCCCATAAATACACATATTCAGCAGCCTCCTCTGAATCAGTTAACTCATTAACTCAGCCAGAAGAACAGCTCTGGGCTTCTTTACGCCATACATCTTGAATGATAACATCTCTGCCACTTGGATGCAGTGCACACTGGACCTCAGAACCTGCTCTGTGGATTGTGTCTGACACACCTGGTTGTAAATAGAGCAAGACTTAGTGAGGACTGTGGAGTTTCAAGGTATTACTTTAGATCACACAAAGAGCATGGAAGCTGTTGCTGTTCCATCAACTTTGCACATCAACTTTGCTTTATAGGATCACCTAACAATTAAAACAAACAACAAAAAACCAACCTGATAGCATAGGGTTAAA
>VZTD01006743.1:0-13652 GCA_013397725.1 Rhagologus leucostigma | reverse complement strand
TCCTTCCTCTCGGGGGCGGTGGGCAGCCCCCTCCCGCTGCCCGCGCTGCGTCCCGGGGGCGGGGAGGGATGGCCCGGGCTCTGCGCCCCCCCAATCCGTGCGTGTCCTCCCTCCACCTTCGCGGCCCGGCGCATCGGCCCCGACACCCCCGGCATCACCCGGGATAAAGCTCCTTCCCTGGATTTAACCACTGAAACCCCTTTTAGCCGGGCCCCCAGACATAATGAGTGCTGGCCGATCCCTCACGGAGCGCGGGGCCGCGCAGCCGGAGGTGCCGGCGGGATGCGGGAAGAGAACGAGGAGCTTCCAGCCCCCATGGCTGCCGCATCCTTCACCGTGCGGGGCTCTAAGGGCATCGCTGTGGCCTAGTCCTGTGGCGCCTTTCGGCACTGGCACAGTTCGATGTGCTTGGGGAATATCCAGAACATCATATGCCGCATGCAGGGAGTATTTTTCATCAGTAGAAAATGCGCTGGCACTGTTATTTGCCACAGAACGTGTTATACTTGTGTACACGAGTTTTGGTTTAAATAATAATAATTTAAGGGCAGAACTAATATAGCTGTTTATGACAGAGTTTTAATATTTTTCTCCGTCTAAAGAAGTTAAATAGATTGTCCTCAATATCTCAAAGAAAGAACATTCAATAACAACTTTTTAGCATTATGGATCTTGCTATTTATTTTTCAGTACTCAAGAACACTTAGGTGGTAATAAGGGAAATAATGCACACCTACATGGGTATTTCTTGCGGTCTTTGAAGTTTTTACCCATACTGGTAGTACAAGTTAAAAAGCTGTCGAAATTCCTAATAAAATGTTTATATCTACAGTCTTACTTTACAATTCTAGGTAATAGTTTAACTGCTCTTCTTTTCTGGAATGTCCCACCAGCATTGCTGAATTTAGATTTAACTTCAAATATATTTAACCAAAGTGGACTTCAGTTCATGTGTATATCCACAGAATGTGATACACTTCTAAAATATTTGTCTTTAAGAATCTAGATCCATCTCTTTCCTCTGCTGTTCGAGTAGACATGGTGTTGAGGATCTCTAATTTGAAGTTGTAGGATGCCTGCTTTGAAAACATTGACAGAATTGCCTTGCAAACATGGAACTTAATTGAAGTCCCAGCATCATCTATTTCACTTGTTGTGGAAAAGGAACAGAAGTGGCTTCTTGGCTTAGTGGCATATGCTGATGTCTGGTCAGAGCAGTGGGCCAGGAGCTCTTAATCTTTTGAAGTGTTGGTCTATCCCTTTGGTTTTTGTCTTTGTTGGGTGTTTTTGTTTGTACTGAACGAGCTAACTGGTAGTTTCATCTGATGCCTCTTGGTTCCTGTACTTGAACAGGTAGGGGATTCTTGTTCACCTTTGTAGTGCCAGTTGTGGATTTTATAGATTAGATTATACCACCCCTCTAGCCTTCTACACCTTACCTTGATGATGGCATATAGTCCCAAAATCCTGTGTCCTGTGAGCTGCTGGACCACAGGTAGCTTGTACACTAAAATTTAAACCATTGGATTACCCAGTTAATGCCCAAACTGGGTCTGGGGTTTTTACATAAATTCTTAATGTACTGTATAACTGAGAAAATAACTTTATAAATATTTTTTTCTTTTTAAGACCACGACAGTGACGATGATTCCTACGAAGTGCTGGATTTAACAGAATATGCACGGCGTCACCATTGGTGGAATCGTGTGTTTGGCCGGAATTCAGGACCAATTGTAGAAAAATACTCTGTAGCCACGCAGATTGTGATGGGAGGTGTCACTGGCTGGTGAGGAAGCTTCCCTTTCCATAACTGACTTAGACCTTTTACTCTGTTAGAAGATCCATTTCCAAGGGTATTTGAAGCGTATAAATATATCTTTAATGGGATTTCCTTTAGCGTTGAACAAGATTATTCATGTGTGAACAATTTTAGCTTGTTACTCTGACTCATCATTATGAAGTTTTTTTTAATGTTGGTGAAACACCAGTTATCCAAGGGAACTCGTACTACTGTGGAAAGGATTTGGGAAAATGTCAGAGCTCTGAAATGATAAGAAACAAATGGAAATTACTGCATATAGCTTTTATTTGTATGGAAAAGGTTATTTCCTCACTAGTCTAGACTTAAAAAGTTGTATTGTGGCTGAGACATATTTTACAGGTACAAGACATGAAGGGGAAAAAAAAGATGGCAAAATATACTTTTAATTAAGAGCCCCATTTAATGCAGACTGGTTTATCCTCTAAATTGAGCTGGAGCCATGTTGAACAAATTCACAGTCTGCTCTGATGTTAACTGCAGAGAGATACCATAGCCTGGTTATACCAGAATAATTCATGGTGAAAGCTAGACAGTAAAGATGAGAACTTAAACTGGACAATGTGGCTACAGCCTGAGCAGCTGTGTCAAGGTATTTGTTATTTGTCAGAGGTATTTGAATAGTATTTGTCTATTCCAGTACTCAGGAAAACTGTAAATTCAGTGAAAAACACCATTAAGGTAGCACAGTGACTTTTAAAAGAGGGATTATGCAAGAATTGGAAGATGAAATAGACTAAAAATGAAATTGTTGTACCCAGGCTCAGTGCAGCTTTGAGGAGTGGAGGTTTAGCTTTCAGTCTGAGTTATTTATTTGCTTCTGTAGCCTTAAAATTATTTTAAAAGTTAGATGTGTACATGTAAACTCAGAAGTTTCTAGGGAATAGTTCATCTGGCATCCATAAAAACTGGCTTATTGGATGATCTGGAAAGTGCATATTTCAGTATCTGTAGATGCACATATCTGTGTGTGCCTACTGATATATATATAAATACAAATTCACTATTCATATGCAGGGGGAAAAATTCCCCTCTGTGTGTGGGCCAGTGTTTAGACACACTGGAATTGCCCAGGGAAGTTGTGGAACTGTCAGCCCTGGAAACTCTTGTCTGAGTCAGGGCTCTTGGCAGCCTCATCGAGCTTCGAGATTGGATTGGGTTCTGCAGCAGTTTTGGGAAGGTGACTGGCCCAGGTGACCTTCAGAGGCCCCTTCCTGCCTTATCACTACTCTGTGATATCAATATCTATGCTGTTCTCTATTTGATGTGGGAGGGTTTGGAGACTGAGAACAAGGTAATTTTCTGGTTGCCTTGATCCATTAAAAATAGACTAACGCCATGTCCCAGTAGAGTGGCCTTGCTGAGTTTAACTCTTGTGGTAGGCATGTGCTTCTTTTTACTGACATCTTTCAGTTATGAGTTGTGTAGTTAATATAAATTATGGTATAATGTATTTACTTTCCATTTGGGAACAGTTATAGTAGCACTGTTATATAATTATGTTGTGCTTTATTAATGTGCTACATTTAATAGCAGCAAGATTTGGAGATCTCAAGCTTACTTTAAAGGGGCCATCAGACAGCCAGGAACAAGCAACCATTACTCACATTGTCTTGTCTTAGACATTGTTAATTTAATGTTGCTTGCATTAAATAGCCTTGATTTTTAAATTTGTAGATATGAAATTATACATTTGCTTTGTTAAGTGAAATAATGGTAATAGTTGCAGTCAGGAATTGTAGAGTGTGGCGTTGTTCAGCAGCAAACTTCATTGGACTGGGTTTTTTTTTTGTTTTGTTCCCCTAAGGTGTGCGGGATTTTTGTTCCAGAAAGTCGGAAAGCTTGCAGCAACTGCAGTAGGTGGTGGCTTTCTTCTGCTTCAAGTATGTAGCATTTCATGCTTTATAAGTTGGCAAATGTTATTTACTAAACAATAGGAAAAACACAGCTGTTGGGTAACATTTAATTAGGAAGGCTTCTTATCTACTTCATCTTTTTAGTCTCATCAGTCAAAACCTTACATTTCAGCTGGAATATTGTGTACAAATGTACAAAAGAGACATTTCAAAAATCAGCGATAAATCAGAATCTACTCTGTCCTGTAAAATAGTTTGTAGTAAGACAAGAGAACCTTCTGGGCAGAAGCTGAGGTGCTGTGTGTGATTCGATGCTGCCAGATGAGAGGAACTGCCTGTAAACCTATGGCTAGGGAAAATTTAAAATGTGTTTATTTTACATTGGTTTGAGAATTTTATCAGAGCTTTAGAAGAAGTAGGCTGCTTTGGCAGTTGCCTGGGAGGCTTGTTCTGGTCCCAGTATGAGCCATGTTTTCTCTTTTCTCCTCTTGCCGTGTTTTATCTGTTGAACCTCTAAAGCCTGCCTGCGTCTTGACAGCTTCATTGCATTCCTCTCTGCTGGCTTTCAGGTTCAGAAGTTTTTAATTATGTTATCTGGCATGATCATTTGCATTTCTCATCAGATACTGTGATTAGGGGAGGATATATTTCCAAAAAGCCTTTAAATTAGATGACAAAACTTTAAATGAAGGAGAATTTCTTGTGCTCTTCTTTAAGATAGCAGATTTTTTACTGGCATTTTTCATGTCTTAATATCTGTGGGCTTCTCATTTTTCCTCAGATTGTTCTAGGGGCATATAGGTTGGTGCCTACTTAGGCTCAATGATACACAGTTTCTTGAGAGGGGAGGTATATTTATTCTTTCCAGCATCACCCTGGAGGGTTTCTGAAAGGCATATCCTGCATTTATGTCTTCTTTTGATTGTAATGGCTGGTGCAGTCAAGCATTGATCAGGAAGGGTGAGATAGTAGCTGCTGCTGTGTAATACATTGAAACGTCGCTGTTATGTGAAGTTCACGCACTTCCTTCATGATCGTGGTCCCTACTGGTTTGGGGGCTAGTTTGGTTTTTTTCTCTTCCCATGTTTTGTATGCCATTGGTATGAATTATTTTAATGATAATTCTTTTATCAATATGACTGAAGGGCTGCCAGAACAGAGGCACTCAGGGGTGGAGGCAGCACATTGCTGCAGGTGCCTTCCTCAGTGCTCCTGACTACTGGAAGCTGAAAAGTTAAAGCTAAGACCTGTAGACAAAGGAGAATGGAAGTTGAATAAAACACATCACTTGTGCAGGACATTTGCTTGTTGAGCTGTGAAGTTTGGGGAGCTTTCCTGTACATGCAGTAGGTTTGCCGTGTGGTTGAGTGTCTGATTTCTTGGTTGATCTCATTTGCACTGAATCCAAAAAGGAATATTATCCAAGAGGAAATATGAGTTAAGTGTTTTGATTGGATTGTCTATATCTTAAGTAAGATCAGAGTCTCTTGGAAGGAAATGAAGTAAATGCCTTGGTCTTTCTTTTAATTCAAAACATTTTGCATTTTAAGGCTGAGTCATAAATTCGATGGTGTAATTACATTTTTATAGTCTTTAATTTTTTCATTTAAAGATCACACATCCTGATTCTATGAATACATGTTCAGTGCTTCCCCTGAGTGGGTAGAGGAGTGTTTCAGCACATTACTAGAAAGTTCCTTTTTATCTGTAAATTTCTCTGAAGTTGCAGATTTCATTTCAGCTGCTGATTGCAATATTGACATTATAATTACATGCTAGAACAAGAATAATAACTACAGAAGGCAAGATTCTTGGCTAAAGCCCATTCAGTGAAACATTTCAGTCCAAAATTAAAAAAATACATTTTTTTTCTGCCGTGGGTGATGACTTCATCTTGAGAAATGTAATAGGAAACTGAAAGCAGTACATTTTTTGAGTGTCAGTTTGTACAGGAAGCAAAAAAGATTTTTCATGTTTTCGAAAGTAATCTAGAACTTCGATCTTAATACGGATTCTATGAAAAGTAGTTGGAGGAAAAGGATAAAAATGACATGAAATTTGCACAACTCTTCAAAATCACCATCTGTTATCACATCTTTGCACTGGATATTTCCACAGCTCAATTTAATCAATTAACTATCCTTTTTTGTTTTAGTGAAATAGATGTAGTTGTTCAGATATGCTGGTATAAAATCAATATCCACACACTATGTTAAGGAAAATATAATACATTTCTCATAACAAGTAAGGGATTTTTCTTGTGTAACTTCTCATTTATATAGCACAATTTAATGAAATCCTGAAGAGGATGAACTCGTGTACTCTTGGTTCTGCTATAATGAATTGGTTAAAAACAATTGTTCTTAATGAGCATCTAATATTTCTTTATTTTTAAAATCCTATATCCTCAATAGCGGTTTCATTGTTTTTTTGCTCTGCGGTGAGCATACAAATTACAGGTTTTTCTGATCTGTATTGTCATTTAATAATGAAATTGGATTTTTATTCAGTTATTTGTGCTTTCACTACTATATTTCTCCTCAGCCCATTAATACACCATTGATGAATGAAATTCAATTCTTCATTAAATTATGTTCTAATTTAGGAAAAGTAAATATGTGAAAACAGCACAAGAAACAAAATAAACCCCAAGATATCCTTGGCTTTATCTTGTACTACAGGGGTTTGTTGATAGTGCACCATCATGATGATCATGGAATCATAGCATGGGTTGGGTTGGAAGGGACCTTAAGGACCGTGTAGTTCCAACCCAGTGTGGCATCCTAGTGATGTTCCCAGGGAGGGACCAACCTGCTTCTGGAGCTGGGGACTTAGTGAGGAAGAGTTGGATTGAATTTTATGTTGAATATCCCACTTGACAGTGAGTGTGTGCAGACGTAGAGGGAGTATTCAATGGAACAGACAAAGCAAGTGGGAGTCAGAAGTTGGCCTGATAAAGAAATGCCAGTTTCCTGGCAGGTTCTGACATGAAGTGGAGGGACAGAGTGTCTGTGCCCCTGTAACCTGCAGTGCTGGCAGTGGGGACAGCAGAGCTGTGCCTGCAGATGGTGGCTGAGGGTACAACCTCTGCAGTTCAACTCTTACACAAAGTGTTGTGTCACTTCTCAGTTCCTCCTTCTCTTTGTGCATTGAGCTTAGGGATTTGTCAGATCTGTTCTGGAAACCGGCTGAGTGTGATGGGGGTTGTTACCTTCCTAGATAGCAGAAAATACCTCAAAATGGCTTCTGTGCACTGCACAGGCAGCTGAGCACAAGGAGCTCACCTGTGCCTTCTGGCCTTGCATGGGCTCTTCTAGTGTGAGAGATTTTGCCTCGAGGAAATTAAAACTCTTTTGTCCCATCTTACCATATAAATTTTTGCTCATTACTCCTATCAGTGTTTCACAATGACAAAGTACCTGTGTGCCTCTCCAGTATAACCTGCAAAATGAGGTCTGCCCTTGAAGATTCTCAGTTTTCCTTGATTAATGTAAAGAAAGGTACACATATTTTTAGTGTTCCTGCACTGATGTATTTCTTCAATTGCCTTTTTGAAAAAGTACTGTTATTTTTTCAACACTTTTGGAAGGTCTTGAACAAATAATGAGCTATGAGATATATAGATAAATATATAATATATCTATTATTCCATTATCATATATAGAGCGATTCCTGTATAACCAGAAATCCACCCCCCCATAGGTCTTTTTAATAATATATGCAATTAATATGTATAGAACTATATGACTTCTTAATATGTCCAAGTATGGATATGGTAATGGGATACTGTTATTTTACTTTGTTATTGTATGGCCGGAGTTTAAAAATACTGGTAAATTTTGAGAATTTACATTTATGTAAATTTACTGTTATAAGCAAGTAGTTTTCTTATGATGCATTAGAGTCTAAAAATTGAAGTCTGTTTTTCCAGCATTTGAGTTCAGGGATATTATTTCTGCACGTCTATATGAAATTATGTAATTAGTGGGGTTGCAGCCAAAGTAGATACGACACAGGGTCTATCACTGCCAAAGTACAGGGGTTTTTTTTCTCAGTTAAAAATTTTATATTCAAACCATTACCCTCTGTTGCTTATTTTATAGACCTGCATAAACACTCAAAAGTAAAATTTGGAATCTCTAATTTCAGGGCTACTAAGTTCAGGGAGAAAAGATGTCTGGTTTTGATGCAAGTGTAATCTCTGCAGTAGTTACAAACAGAACTTAATTAAAAACTTCTGCCTCATCTTTGTGCTGTCTGGATAACTGAGCTAATTAAAGTTGTCTTAATGAAATGTTTCTTCTCAGATCCATTTGCATTTTACAAGCAAGCAAATACATTAGCATTTCTTACATTGTGTTGGACTGGGTAGATCAGTCACATTTAATTTTCAGTTGTATGAGTGAGAAGGCACCGATTCAATGCTTGGGCTTTTTTGAAATTCTTGTGGTTATGTTAAATTCATAAAATAACAATTGCCTCAATGTGCAACTATTTTTCTTTCCCGGTATGTCATCCAGTGGGTGGATGTGCAACCAGTACAGCTTTCAAACTGGTTTCCTGCTTTCATACTGAACAGACAGCCCTTAATGAGCTGTCCCTGCCTGGCAGTAGTGCCCACGTGAATAAATGGTTTTACAATAGACAGGCAAAGTCAATTAATTTGTTACATTCTGTGGTATGAAGTAAAAGAGAGTTTAAAGTATAGTAAGTTCATTTTGCATTTGTCCAGTGAATTGGTTTTTTGAATTATGCAAAGATGGAAACTGAAATTTATTTTCTTGCATAGGTGGTCTTTTAGAAGCTTTGTTTTGAATTCAAACAAAATCTGTCTGACACTTGTTTAATTTTAGGTTTTTTTCTGGATTATGAAGTCCTCAGTTTGTGGTGAAATAGGTTGCTTAGTTACTGTGGCAGTTGTAATACAAGCTAGATGGTCTAATTTCAGTTATTTGGTAGAAATAACCATGTGAAAGTCAGACTTCAGAGCCTGTAAGTGATGTGAAACATTTATTTTTAGGCTAAACCGAATAAATTGTATATTTAAATACCTATTCCACAGAAGTTCATTATCTGTGACTTGCGTTTACCAGTTGAACAGTTTGCATAGAAGGCTGTTAGGTAAATTGGGTGGATTTCTCACCCACATGTGACCATAAGAAGGACCTGAGAAATCTCACACTTTTACAAAGAGTTTTCATATAACAATCATTTACATGTAAATTTAGTGGTTTATATCTATTTGTCCTAACAGTTAAAATAAGCAGTCATCCTTAGTTTTGATATTTTTCTCTTCTTTTTTTCCCCAAATAATGAGTTGTTTAGCTGTTTTCTAGAACATGCAACAATCAAATCTTAGAAATAGGGCAAAGGTTTGGGATGATGGTTAGACATGCTAAAAAACTGGCAGTTTGTGTGTAAATTGGTATGAACCAATCTCAAACTTTTCCATTTTACAGAACTTGTGCTGTTCTCAGGCTGTGTTATTTGTCTACTTATTGGCTTTGTTTTGTAAAAAGTGTGAGCATTCTCTTGTAATGAGTATTTTTTTTGTTGGACAGTTTAAATTGTGTAAGATAAAATAAGAGTTTTCAGTATTTCTAATGGTGATTTTGATTAGCTGCAGACACTGTCACAAATCAGAATTCTGCAATTCTGAAAGAAGCTGAAATGAAACAGTTTTTCATTGTTGTCCTATGAACATGTTTTTCTTACAAGCTACAGTAAATGGTGAAGGAAAAACATTGCAAAGCTTTTATAACTAAAGAACAGAGAACTGGTAAAATTAACAAGAGTCTACTGAACTTTGCCATTGCTTGTTCTAATTTGAGCTGCTGTCACTGAGGAAAGTATCAGTGTTTGAAGCAGGGAACCTGCTCAAATTGGAACAATGTCTTTTCCTGTATCTGTAATAAGAAAAAATAAGAAAAGAGACTTTGTAGGCACCAAGACGATGTATTTTGACTCATGAAATGTGAATTGCAGCTGTACTAACTGCCTTTATTTTCCTAGATTGCTAGTCATAGTGGATATGTACAAGTTGACTGGAAGAGAGTTGAAAAAGATGTAAACAAAGCAAAAAAACAGTTAAAAAAGCGTGCAAATAAGGCAGCTCCCGAAATCAACACTCTAATTGAAGAGGTGAGTCTGAGGTGATACACTGTTTTCTACCAGCCAGGTTTTCTTAACTTCCACTGCAGGTGATGATGAGTTGAAAATGCAAGTGCAAAATTGGAAGGCATCAGAAATAGTCTGGCCTTATGATATATTAAAAGTTTTCAGATTGTGTTGTCTTTATTAATTCTGTTTTCTGGTTTGGTCACTGTAAAAGATGACACACAAACTTGTTCTTGTTGAGTGACAGAGCCTTTAAGGTCATGACATAGTAAAAAAGTTCAGGGTGGTGTGGTTAAAACATGCTAACTACAAAGACAAAACCCAAATCTTCTTAGCCTGCTGATAATAAAATCACTTGTCTGGACAAGAACGACTTTTCTGCAGAAAAGCTGTAGCTACTTTGTAACTGGAGTTGTGATTTTATCTCATTTTTATACATTTTGAAGAATATCTGTCTGCAGAATCTGCCAGGTCCCTACTAATGTTGAGAAGAGGTAGCTGTGATACTAATCAGTGTCACTGGGGCTGTTGCACCCTGTCAGTTAAGACTTCCATTTAATAAATTTTGTGGTTGTTTGGGTTTTTTTAAAGCCTGTTTTTACATATTTGCACGTTCCATATGTGCAATCTAAGTTTCATTTTGAATAATTGAGAATCCTGACAGGGAATGTGCTGAAGACAGTGAAACAGCAGCCACACTAGTGCTCTGTAATTAATGAGTTTTGACATCTCAGGTTTAACCTGTATGGAGTTGCACATCGATTGATAAAAATTACCTTAAATTTTAATGTGAATATGAATTGAAAGTTCAAGAGTGAGGATTTTCTTGCTTCTTCTGTACCTCAACTCAAGTAGCTTAACCTCTCCTTCTCCATTGCCCTTAGAAATGGGTGGGACAGGATGGGGTTTTTGGTTTTCCTTTGGTTTTTTTTCCTCTCAGATTATACGACTTTCTTGTAACTGTGTGTTGCCAATCTGAAGTGTTTGAAGCAGAGGATTTATGAAATGGCACATTTGATAAAAGGTGTTACACTCTCTGATGCTATTTCATGAAATATTCTGTACCCATGTCATCATACATAAGTGTTTTTTCTAGGATTAAGTTGTTAGGAAACTGGCTCATAATAGAGTGAAGTGTATTTCTTTTCCAATGACCTACTCTTCAAAACCAGTATTTTTTAAAAACTTTTATGATGTGATTGCGATTGAAGTCATGGTGGTGCTCATGCTTTTTTTTGTCAAGGTAGTTTGTAAAACATCTGTCTTGTTTTAGGCAAAACAAGAGTAGTATTGGCATGAAATTGTTGTAACAATTCCTCTGTATTTTGACTTTTAAAAGGCTCGCTGTATTTTAAATATATTGTTAAAGACAGCTGAGAGTCAGTTTGCACTCCATTGGTGCCACCTATTTTTATATGGTTTTAGACACATTGCTTCCCCCTGCACCCTTCTCCACAATTTTAGTGTTCTTGTTTCCAGGAAGTTGTGATAAGTATTAAAGTCAGACACAGTTAACTTTATGAATATCATTTTTCTTCTCAGTCAACAGAATTTATCAAACAGAACATCGTGGTGTCCAGTGGGTTTGTTGGAGGCTTTTTGTTGGGGCTGGCGTCTTAAGGACCCGAACGTCTCTTCCTGATGGGATCCGTGTCGGCGAAGAACAGTTGTGGTGACACGCTGTCTGCAAGCAGTGTGGGTCACTGGGCCTGCCAGAGCAAGACAAGTGGACTAGCTAGACAACTTGGGAGCTTTTACATTTCAGGCTTTTGCCTCTTGAAGCTTGGCAAAACTAGGATTTGCTGAAAAACTGTGCAGTGTGCTCATTATAGCATTTCTGGGCAAAACTGGTTCATCCTCATCATGACTCTTTTTATCTATGGCCTTTCAAGATCTAGCATTTTTTAAAATGTTATTCTTGGAATATAGCTATGTAACCATACTATAAGAATGAAAGCTCCATTTCTATGTTTTCAGTTAAATATTGTTTATTTTAAAAGTATTTTTCTTCATGCTGTAGTAGGTAGTATCTATGACTACATACTGTATATGATATTGTAGTTTCAGCCTCCTGGCTGTCCATCTTCTTTAGAAGTCACTGCAATAATGATCAATCTGTAATACCTTTTTACAGAGTATTAAATAACAAAGAATCATGAGCTTATTAAAGGTGAAAATTAACTTTGACTCTCGCCTTTGCATACACAGAAAATAAGAAACTGTCTCGATTATAGCCTGCAGGGACCTGGTGCCAGTGTTTGCCCAGACAGGTTTTTAAGATGGTTTTAGTGATTTGTTACTAAGTTATTCTAAAGAACTTGAGAATCCAAACAAGCACTCAATGCATTTTTCTGCATTTCAAACTTGTGAACCTTTCAGAAATTTCTACCCAAGGAGGAGTTTGCTCTGCCCCAATTTCTCTGGTTTTTACTGTGGCAGAAGATGAGTGTGAACTGGAATCTCTCCCAGGGTTGTGTTGGGTTCCTGTTCCCTTGTCTGAACAGCAATAGTGGTTCATTAGCGTGGGATGGATGGGTGTGAGCTTGGGATGCACAGGACATGGGACATGGGATATTGGACATATTAACCTTCTAAATATTTAGACTTGTGCATCCCTGGGCTCCAGAGGTTTCTATTACATGTTGACCTCATGTTTATGGTGTGCTTGTGGCCAAGGTGAGTAAGGTATGAAGCATGTCCTGCATACCTCTGAACTTTAAGGGTTTCGTCAAGCCTGGTTAAGGCTTTGGAAAATTATTCTTAACACACACACACACACACCTTACAAACCAAACCCAAGGTGCATGAATGGCCATACATCCTAAATATTTAGTTTTTAAGTGAGTATCTGAAGTTATATAAGCACAGTTGCAGTTTACTGGAAATGGGAAGCCCATGGAGGAATGTCCCTGCTGGGTTACCTGAGATTTAGAGGAAAACAAAGACAGATGAAAATGTTAAAATGTGAAAGCCTTTGCCATAGTGTTCAGCCCAAAGAATAATGGGAAGGTAACCAACCAGTCAGCTCTTTTTTGCTGATGAAGCTCGTGGGTTTTTGGCATGTCCGAAGGGTACTGAAGCCAGCTGCTGTGAGTCACCCTGACTGGAATGAACTGGGTGTCCTGAAGGGCTTTGGAGATGAAATGACCACTTCAGTACCATGAACCTGTAAATGTGCATTTTTGGTGTACTTTGTGAAAGGATTTCAAAGGAACATCTTTTAGTGAGCTTGCTGAAAAGGCTGATCAGGTGACTAAGGAATACACTTCATTGTCAGAATTAAAACCGAAAATATATAGTACTGTGCAAGACTGATTTCTGCAGAGGAAAGTTGTTCTGCTATTCTGTTGCCATGTGAGACTTTCAGTCAATGAGTCAAGAATTGACTGAAATACATTTGAGGGTTCTGTAGTTTTATTTTTTGAATTAGATTTATTTGGTGATTTATTTTTTTAAGCCTTTGGAATAAGAGACATAATGTTGCACATGTAAAACTGTCTGAGGGACTAAAAACGCAAGGAGAAATGGTGTTACTGAAAAGGTGAACACTGGTGTTTTGTGCTGGGATTGGCTTCAGATCCTGGACACATGACTGGAAAAGGAGAATGGCTCCTGGGACAGCAGGACTTGCTGATGCAGTTCCTTGGGCTGGTGAGGTAGAGGGGATGCTTCCAGCAGCTCCAGGTACAGCGGGCAGGGTGAGGAGGTGATGGAGTGGCAGCTTCGGTAAAGGACCACAACAAGTAAGTGCAGCTTTTCTTGCAAATACCTGAGGTTTTTTATGTGCCAGCTCAGATCAGTCTCGCCTGTCACTTTGTGAGGGAATGCTCTGTAAAGGTGATGTCGCTGTTTTCCCCACG
>VZTD01006698.1:0-19168 GCA_013397725.1 Rhagologus leucostigma | reverse complement strand
TATTGCAACCTAGGACAGTACTGCTGTCTGGTTTTCAGGCTGGTCTTCAGTTTTCACTTAAGTAGCATCAGAAAATTAGGCCATGTGACATTGCACAAATTAAATTCTGGATTTTCTCAGTAAACTTTTTTATGGGCAAGAAAAGGCTTCTTATCTTTGTACCCCTTGTCTATGTTATCAGAAATAGTCCTTCAAAAATTTTTTAGCTCAAGTCCTGTATAGTTGCTTGTTATCAAATGACAGCTGAATTTGGACCTTTCAAATGTGACTTTTTCAGTGTGCAAAAGAAGATAATATTGTATGTTTGATGTCTAAACTGAGTGCGAGGAGCTGGGGCACAGACGTACCTGGAACAGGCTATGGAAAGGAGCAAAGGGGTCTGTGTGCCTGAGAAAAGAATGATTTCCCTCAGGAGCCTTCCAGTGGGGAAGCACCTTTCCTCTAATTGATGTTCTCAGTCCACAGCCAACAGCAGAATCATTACTGTAGTGTTAAATACTGATTTGTAATCAAATTAGATGAAATAGCCAAAATGAGTGTAATTTTAGAAGAAACCTGGAAGAAAACCTGTAGAAAAAAATCAAAGAAGATGCTGTAGCCAGATGATCTAACTGTCAGTCCTGTGACCAAAGCATTTTAAAACAGTTGAAGAGTTGTGGACAATCACGTACAAGAAGCCAGATGGAATATCTGTGGATCAAGGAGCCTGTGTACACTACAGACTCAAGCATGTTAATACCATCTACATATTATATATAACTAGAAATATATAAAATAGCATCGATGCATTCACTTGAGTTGTGTTATTTTCTGCTCTTCCTCAAGAAGTTCACTATCAGAACATTCCTCTACTCCTTGGTAGAACTGAGGCAGCTCACATATTTTAACTTCTAACAAGAACCTTGATCATTACAGGAGCAGAAAAATGCTGTTATCACCAGTTCACCACAAAATGATGCCCATGCAAAAGTATTTTGATTCCCACTGTAAAGAGCACCTTATTGCATAGAACAGGGGTTCAGTTGAACGTGCGTGGCATTACACAGCTTTCATTTGGCCAACCATTAGCTTTCTTATCATATAGGTGTTCACAAGTACATTTTCTATAGATGTTACTAATATATGTTTTCTATATTATATACATTTTCTATATATGTTACCAGTGACAAGTTTAACTGAGTTAAATAATGACAGCTATGGAAAACAGGTCTTTGGACTACAGCAGACGTACACAAAGCTGCCATGATACTAAATTACTGTATTCTTTTTTGCCATGTTGAAGGAACATTATATGATACCACAAGAGGTCAATTCACACAAGCCAAGGAAGTTTAGTGTGAGTCAGCAGTCATCATTAATATTTTTAATACTGAATAAAATATTTAATAGTGCATGTCAAATATTTTAACAATATAATCTATTTTTAGTGTGTATTTCCTTGCAGTTATCTTTCAGGGAAAATAGAAGGTATGTTATTTGTCTTCCTACATTTTATTCTGCAGCCAGAGTTTGCCAGTAACAGTACTTGCACAATCTAAATGCTAAAAAATGTAAATAATACATGTTTCCTACATCTGTGGCAGATACGTGACAAGCTGGCAGACCATGAATGAAATACTTCAAATATTTTTGCCCAGAAAAGACAGGCATAACATAGACTGTATATCCAGTTGTAGAGACAACTGGTGAAATCTTGACTCTAAGTTGATGGAAAAACTCTCACTAAATGCACTGACGCATTCTTTTGCACAATGATTGTAGAAATGTACATAACCAAATTCTTCCTTTATCATAGAAAAAATGAGTGTATGCAGTCTAGAATCAAGCCTGAGGAGTAAAATCTGTTTTACACCATAACTTTCCCTCCTCCTCTGCTTTTTAAAGAAATCATCCTTTCTAAATCGTAACTTCTGTGCATCGCTATCTTTCTCTTTCTAGGAGAAACTAAGAATTATTTTTAACATTGCTGTTTTTAAACAGATAAATAACTCTTCCATTAAATACTCTCATGTCATTAGAAAGCTCTTTTTCTTTAGCTTTATTAGGCAGGTTTTTGTGTTCTACAAAAAGGCGTATTTCCTACAGGTTTTGACATGAGCTATGTATGAGTATAGCAATTTGCAGGGACTTTTCAGGCTTGTGTGGACCAAATTAAAGCAAAGAGCTAAGAACTCCATGCCCATGCAGTATTATTTACAGCTAACTGTAATGAAGTACTAATGCCATGAGCCAGTCTGTACATTATTAACAAATACAAGCCATTGAGACAATAAAAGTCTGAATTGTGTCAGACTTGATTCATATGGTTGCTCCCTGGTGTCTAAACAGTTAAAAGGATGATACAAGTTGGACTAAGTGGACAATTAATCTGATCAGTACTCAAGAGCCAAAACCTGTATCAATTTGAAATATATGTGATTTTTCAAAGTTGCTGTCACTGTGTCCTTGAAAAACAATAATTCCTTTATGATTCCCAGCATAGCAACATGCTACAGCAGTGTAGGCTGTTCTTCTACTATTAGATAATTATTCAATTGAAATGGGCATTTATTTTAGAAATCAAACAGTAGATTATAAAGTGTCAGATTCCTTCAATGCAGAAAGTAGTTGTTAAAATATTGCCCCGACCAGCAAAACGGCTGAGCCTGAGCAAGCGCCGCCAGCTCCCTGTGTGAGTTTCCCCACAGAAATGCCTCTTTTTCCAGTTTAGTGCTAATGTTTAATGTGGAGACTCTAATCTATCAAAATAGATACCTTATCTCAAAGCTGCAAAGTTGACAATTGGCCATACTTTTTACAAGCAAATGTTTGGGCTTCAGCTTTCAAATTAGTCCATTATTTTTCTATTACAGATGACCTTGTGGATTTCTTGCCAAATGACCCTTAGTAAAAATCTCTTTCACAAAGATGGGAAGAAAAAAAAAACATTTAAGAGTGTTCTCTGTTGGAAGATGTGATCATCAGCAAGCACATGACTGGTTAGGGACAACACTGTGAGGATCCATCATGTTTAGGACTGCTGGAAAGGACGGGGGCATTGAGGGTTGGGCTCTAACGGAATGACGGTCAGTGTTGCATCTGCTCAGGGCTGAACTGCAGCACTTGGGCTGTGCTTGTTGCAAAACTTACACTGAAAAGGAAAAACTTGCCTTCTTCATCTTCTTTTCCACAAATTTTAGAGAGTTCTGATGCAAAATGGGGGAGAGGACTTGAACTTTTGTGTAAGATGTTTTTTCTCTTGATTGTCAGCATTTTATGAATCTGATTGCTTTGTAGTTTAAGGAGAGAAAAAACCTCACAAATACAAATAATACTATTAAGGATAAAATTATTAATTAAAAAAAACCCCATTTTCTAGTATTCCAAATTTGATTTCTAGTATAGTAAATTTAAGAGGTAGTTCATAATTAAAAGACAAAATATTCTTTCATTCTCTGCAAATTTAACCAGGTTTTTTTTCTCATATTTGGAGCATATTTTGCTATATTACATTTCATATGCACATAAATAAAATGTAAAGAAAATTATTTGGTTTACAAAATCACACAGTATAAGTTATAAAATGTCATAACTTGCTCATGCAAGTTAAGTTCATCTGTCCTGTACTTTCACGTTTATACAACCTTTAATTGCATAACTAGCCAAATATTGCTATATTGTATTATTAATAAATCAAAATTATGTAATTTCATCATCCTAATTGCCACATGACACTGTCCTTTTCCCTGCGGTCTCATGCTGTGCTTGACAACAGAGAGCAAAATTGTGCAGCATTGTAGACCTTTCATTACAGCAATTTAATCGTTGGTGTCTGAAATAAGATATCTAAATTGAAAGTTGAAATAACATTTTGTGAAAGACCTATGTACCCACCCTGAAGTTTGGAACTGGTCTCACTCCACAGCAGTATAAGCGTGCTTATACCCGTGCCAAAGTTTGGCCTTTATTATCGAGTTTTACTGTAGTTAAATGTTAGGATTACTCTTCAATTTCTTATTTTAAAAGCAGTGGCACTTAGCGGCACCCCAAATTTCATGTCCCTGTTGTATTATGTCTGACAAAGAACATAAGGACACAAGTCCTTGCGCGGCAGAGCTGACATTGTACGGCGCTGGAATCACCGAGGTTGAGCGTGAGGCAGTGTTTGTGTGTATGTGTGTTTGGCTCACTCTCAGATAATCTCTCTGCTCTCTGTGGATAACAGAGCCTGTGACACAGCTTATAAGAGCAGTGGTTTGCTGTGCTCCATATTGCCTGGCGTGTTCACAGATTCCTCAGGGGACTGGTACAGTCTAATATTGTTAAAAGCTTCAAAACCTCTCAAGCACAGCTCCCACTGGAGCCGCAGGGAGTTCTTCATGCCCAGCATTGAAGGATCATGCCCATGAATGTAGAGCATTTTAGGATTCCCTGGGAAGGAACCACCACCCTCACAAGAGAAATGCCTTTCCCATTACTGCTGTATTCCAAACCCCTGTGTATGTTTAAAGTTTACAAAATATTGCTGGGGAAATATAAACGGAAAACTGTTTTTAGTTCCCTTTGTTTGGATTACCTACACAATTAATAAGCAAAATCTCTTCTGCTCCTAGGCCGATCCTGTCAGCCTGTGCAACAGCAGGCAAGACGTGCCCCGCTGACGATGTGATGCTAAAGGAGATGAGCAAGGTGCTGGCTGGTTGTGCTGTTGGAGCATGAGGGAGGGGACTCGTCCTTCTCCTCCCTTCTCAGAAGAACTGCAGGTAATTTGCAGCATGGAGCTTTCCAGTTCAGATGCTGGTTGGGAACTACAGACTAACAGCACCCCTAAGGCGGGCAAAGATAGCCCTGTGAAAGTCCTTAGCCCTGTCCTGACCCTCAGCTATGAGTGATGAGGGTACCTTGGCAGAGTGTCCTGTGCAGAGGTCTAGGGGCACTGCAGAAGCTGATCTGAGAAGCAGGGCTGCCCTGATGAGCACATTTACCATGTGTGGTGTCCACATACTCTCCCCTTGCTTTCCCAGCCTGTCCCACCCCTTGAGCCAATTTGCCCCCCAGTAAAGCAGCAGCCTCACCTGTAAAATGTTTAGATAATATTTACCTTCTCCACAAGGGTGTTGTGGGAGTTAATCATGTCTTTAAAACGCACTTTGAGAGTTTGAGATTGCTGCTAGCAGTGTCTTTAATCCACAGAATAATTTAGCAGTGGAAACTCATTTGTTTTTTTTCCTCGTTTGTCTTTGATTGCCATTTCTGGTTTTCAACTGATAAATGATACTTCCAAACTTACTAACATAAAACTCTGCAAATGTGTGCCACTTACGGTCTTAAATACATGTGAAGCCTTGTCTTCTCAGTGATAAGTACTGCACTTGAAAAGGGAGCATCCCAACCACATTTGACCTGTTACATAAAGTCAATAGTGTCTGCAATTACTCTGTGATCCAACAATTCACACCAATCTGTTTTTAAAGACAAATCATGCATAAACTCAAGCTAAGCAGTGGTCTCCAATGATTCTGATTCATGCTGTGCTGACAAACCCTCATGAAAGCAGATAAGCTCTATCAAGAACTAATTAAGAACAGAGTTTTTTATGCCTCCTTTGCATGAAATTAGGCAACGGCATTCTGGGAAGAACTAAAGCAACAAAAACCAGCCTATTTTTTCTTATTCATATATAGGACTTTAAAACATTAGATTTTTCTGAAGCTTCAATTTCTCTATGTATCTCTGGGGTGTGAATGCCAAAAATGAGCCATAGGCAACACAAAAATATTTCTCACTTCACCCAGTAATTTTGGTCTTGGTGGGACTATTTGGAAAAACAAGCCTAAAATATTCCTTATGGAATTAAGAGTACAGATCTTGTCTTTCTTTAGTATCCTGCTTATTTCACTTTATTGATTTTTCAGTAGAGGCATCTTGTTCACTCTTTGGGGAAGAACATAGCACCTAATCGATTAATCAAGCAACCTTGAGCTTTTAAACCACCAAAAAGAGATTGGAAAGTAACTTTGTGTTAACTTGCTGCTTGATACCTCTACTGATTTAGTGCTCGTCCCAAGAACAGACGGCCTTAGCACTCAAAGTCATTTGTTGGGAAAGTAGTTTAGAGGCACAGTATGATCTGGAATAAAGTTTTGCATAGTGCCAGTAGTTATGGCTATTTGATCAAGTTAAATGTGTCTCAGTATATCAGTACTTCTATAAATTTGATTAACAACAGAAATATCTTCCATGCATATACATTCCTAGGAATATTACCATATTCCCCCCAAAAATTGTCTGAAGATGTTGCAAGAGTGTATGAAAGCCTGTTTCAAGTTAGCTTTGATCAGAATCAACCCTCCATCTAATTAAGACAATGATTTACATAGCATAATGGCACATTTTGATACTTTGTTGAAGTCGAGGTAAAATAACAACAGTGGTTTTACCATTTCTGGAAATTACAATTTGAAGATCACACAACACTTTGCAAACCTGAGGCTTAACAATACCCTCATGTATTTATGTTGTGCCTATTTACAGAAACAAAAGAAAAGGCAAATGAACTGGGGATTGCTTGGGTGGCTTCATATTCAGAATGAGCTTTCAAGAAAGCAAATAAATTAGCTCCCACATAGACAGATACATTTCTGTTTGTTTCCCCATATTTTATATTGTAATATGTTTTTTTCAAAATACACTTTACGTTTTATGCTGATCTTTCAAAAATATTTTCCAGCTTCTTTACACTTGATATAGATATTTGACATATGTCACAGAAAAGAGTTTTCTGCAAAGGAGAGCTGCTGTCTTCTTTTTACTTTTATGCCTTCTGTCTCATTTTGACATTTATCTGAAATGACTCCAGTGCTTCCTCCAGATTTAAGTCTGACTGTGTGTGGGGCAGGCAGTGGTCTCAGAGTAGTTTGGCTGCATTCCCAGTGGGGAAATAGGAAGTGTTCTGAAACAGACCATTTTGACTGCAGACACCCATAACCTCAGCCTCTGTGAGCAAGTGAGTGGGGAAGCTACCTTGAAAAGTGTAATTCTTTGTTGAAAAGGGTTACTTGTCAGCTACTGGTGAGATTCATTAGACTAGAAAGTCAAAGCATCTGATTCACTCCAGCCTGGAGAACACCTGTGGAAGATGTATTTCCAGTGACTCCAATTCTTAATCTTCATTCAGATTAAGTAATTTCTTTGCAAATTTTCACTCATTAATGTTTGAATATCTGCTTTTACAGAAATGTTATTAAATATCAAAGTATTGTAGTCTCACCAAAGATTCCATAAAGCTGTCCATTCCTTAAAACTCTCCCTTAAGGATAGTTTTTCTCAAATAATTTTTTTCAAATTGTTCTGAAAATCTTTTTTGAGTCATTTGTGTCAACGTGGGTGAATCTTTTGCCATTATTAAAATTCCCATGAACACATAGCCCTTTACTTGAATGTTCCTTAAGGCTTTGAGGACTTTTTCTCAGACTACCATCTGAAATTCAAATACGTATTCATGCACAACTTAGAAATGATTAGTCATATAATTTGATTGGTGTTTTTCTCGTTCCCTGACTGGTATGAATGTTCACAGAAGGCTATATTTAAATGATCTCATCCTGAGATTAAAATGCATTTTCCCTGAACATCTGTGCTTGTAAACTGAATGCTCACGAGAAGTGACTATAAATGGGCTGCTCACATGTGCAATTCAAATGTGGCTAAGTCTAGTTCAATTGAAGATTTAAACCAGCATTATTTTTGTTTGTTTTTATTTATTTCTTTTGTCTGTATTTGTTCAGTTTCAGTAGATCATAGCAATCATAAGTAAACCCAACTGCCTGCTCTGGAGACTCCTGTGTTTCCAGTGCATACGTGTGAAGCCAGTGGGAATGTTTCATGACAGCCAGAGAAAGGTGGTAGTAAGATGGTCCTATAGGCAGAACTAGGCACTGCTAACAAAAAGCAGCTGAAGGAACAGATAATGATTTCATCTTTAATTTTTTTTCACATGATTGTGAAAAAAGTCACACCTGTGACCGTACCTAATTTGTTAAATACGTATCTCCTGCAGAATGTGACCATGTGGCATGGTAGTGTCCTATACACTCCTGTACACACAGATTATATTCCACGGATTGTCTTCCATTGTAGAGGGGAAAATGCTGATGCTTTTTTTGACAAATTCAGAGGAGTTGCCAGTCTTTTGAAATGCAAAATGACTGACTCTCATTGTTGAAGACTAGTTTCTGTTAGGTATACAAATGGAAACTTGTAGAATTCTTTTCTACAAATGTCAACACCACACAGCTTTCCAGGTGGAAACCACCTTTCCTAAAGCATTTTTGCTGCTTAAGCAGATCTCTGGGCTCACTACATGTACTCTGCAATCTTTATAGATGCAATCAGCAAATAAAATTGTAATATGTTGATATGGAAAAGGAAAAATTTGGTTCCAAGTTTAGGTTCTTTTCTCACTAATAATTTGATAGCAATAGAAATGTATTACAGAATTCTCCACAATAATTTTGTAATCTCTTTTCAAAATTAAATCCTTCATTTCAGCCATCTGGTCTAATGGCTGAGTCACTTGGGAAGTACAGTCCCAAAAACGTGGTATTAGGAGTGGTGTTAACTGCTCCCATGCAAATATCCACCTTGTTATCTTGCAGGTGCACACATGGGAATTAGTGGCATCATCTTTCATGCTATGTATTTATTGTATTTTTATTATGTATTCTGCAACCCATACATTCTTTCTCTTTCTCACACAATCCTTTTAACATCTGCAGTCTGCTCTGAAAAAGCATAGGAGATTTAGTTTAATCAGTGATATGAGGTCTGATTTTCAGTATAGTTTAATCCTTTTCTGAAAAGCTGGGACAAAATAGTGGGCTTTGCATTGAACAGAGACAACTTGTGGCTCCCAGAATCACTGCTAGGGAAAGTGACAGCACAGTTTCAGCTTTCCAGCAAATGAAAAAAAGCAACTTGGAATTGTAAAAATGTCTCACAAGATTTTACACTTTTAGTTGATGAGCAGATTATGGTGATAAAGCAAATTTATAAACAACAATAATAGATGCTACACAATCTTTATTTTTGTTTTTTTACTTTAATCTTCTCCTGAAGTTTTGAGCTTTGTTGTCGTCTGGCTTGCAGCTGGGTCAGCTGTTACTAATACAACCATGACAGTATAAAACTGGTATTTTTTTGCCTTTTTTAAATTGCCCTTTAAAAGCCTTCTGCAAGATGATGTACCTGGTATACAATAGTTGTGTTTAAGTTTATAAATCAGGTTCATGAAAATTAGCAAAATAGTTTTACGTTTTCCAGCTTCTGTGTAATGTTTTTCATGCCTTGGGAAGCTGATTCTCTTCGATCAGAGAGTTTACTAAAATCCTTCAAATATCCTTTAACTTACCATCTTTTTGGTGACAGATTTAATAGTAACATTCAGAACTGGAAGATTAAATAATTTATAAAAGTTTTTTGGTTTTTTTTCTTTATGCATTTCGAAGGTGCTGTACTCTGTTGATCAAAGCTGCTTTACAAGGGTGTTTGAATGCATTGACCAACTGTGTTTTTATAGGACTGGGCTATAAACCATGGTTTAACCAGCTGCAGAGACTCCTCCTCTTGCCAAGGGCGTTGTAGGCAGGTTCCAGGTTTGTCTCCAGTCAGAGGAGAAGCTCAGTGGGATCACTTTTGCAATGATAAGACGGTAGGCATAATTGACTTTTAAAAGTCCATGGATACCACTGAAATTGTTCCCTTACTTGTTTGTTGGATAAAATAGGTGGCACCTTCTAGCTCTGTTGGACAGGTACACATTTTAAACACTAGCAAGCTGCAAGAGTTATGATTGTTTCACAAGATAGAAAAGAACTAAAATGTTTCAGCTCCATCTCTAAAGATGATTTTTGCCTCCTTTTTTTCTTTCATCTGAAATTTTCCTTCATTTTGCATGGGATCTGTTTTCAGAACCATACCCAGTGTGCCTAGTCTGAAAATATTCATCAATATCACATACATCTCCAAACAACTAACTTAAAGACTACCATGGTAGGTAAAACCCATCCACAGACTTGAAGGTAATAATTTTCAGCTCAGTAGATGTTGCATATGGCATACATTTCAGATAGTTACGCGTATTTATTTTCTGTTAGTCTATTAAATACTGTCTAATAATACCTATAGCAGGGATATATGTGATAATGAAAGTTTTAAGCTAGAAAATGTCCATACATATTGGCAGTTGTTACAGGATACAGAAGGGGACATTGATCCTTAAAACCAGTAAATATCCATTATTTGGTTAGATACAAGAACAGTGGTATAAAAAATAAGTTTTCCAGCTCTGCATCAGCTTTCTCGTTATTCTCAATTCCACTTGACACCATCTCTATCTCACTTTAGCCATCAGTGCTTTAACAGTTAAGGGGTGTGTACATAAAGGGTGTTTTATGTGTGTGATAATCCATATCTGAGTGAATGTAAATGCCAATAAATCTGGGTGTGTTTATGTGTGGTTTTACACATGTGAAAATACAGTCCTGCTGCTTGCTTTGTTCTCCAATTCCAACTCCCAGGCACTGAGATTTGAGCACAGATGCTGTTTTCAGTAAGATAGTACTTGTCTATTCTTTGAATGTCGTGGCAGATGTTTTACCTCGAGGTTAATATCTGACTTGCTTTAAATTCATGTGGGAAATCTGAAAGTTCCATTTCCTATCTCGAAAATCAATAGAAACTTAATCAGAACTGGTAAAAACAAGTCCCAGTTCTTTTGTAACAGAGAAAGTAAACAAGGTACAAAATTAAAAGTGACAGAATATTTTAGATGAAGGACATGAAGTGCACCACCAACTACGCTTCAGCTCTACAAGCTGAGTGTCTTTCAAGCTGAGGTTTGACTAGAGAAAGCTCCATCTGTTCTTTTCCTATACCAAGGCACTATAGCACATTTAAGGTACATTTCAATTTTTAGTAAAATGTAAACAAATTTTTAACAGACATTAGCTTTGCATCGAACAGCTTGTACGGTGACCTAAAAGATTTTCTTTGTCAGAATCTGGGTGTTTAATCGAGACTCCTCACGTATGGTTGTTATTCACATGCATAAGAAACCAGATCCCAAACGCTTTTTTGGTCCTCCTGCCCCAACAGATTTCGTGCATGGGCTTCATATAGCTGAAAACTCATCTTCCTTTCTAGCCTAGACTGATTATTCTCTCTTGCTTCTGTTTTCTGTTATCTTTTTTCTTTTATGTTGTGCTTAAAGAAACGGTTGCTTCATGTCACTAGTCCTAAGCCTGGAAGGGAGTTGGGGGCATATAATTTAATCTCAAAGGCACAGGGAAGTTGAGATGGCTGTGTTCCGTTTTTGTTATGTGCTCAAGTTGGCTGATCATGGGACATCCTGGTCACTGCATTCTGCAGCTGGATTCAGTCTGGAAACAAGGATTATTCTGTCAAGTAATATTACATGGGTAAATAATCATAGAGAAAATAGTGTAAAATACTGAAGAAACAATGAGAGAGAAAAAACAAAAAATATGTCCATGACCATCTTACAACATTCTTTGTCCTTGTTGTTAAAGCTTCAAAGAGTGCATGTATATATGTGAAGGTTGGTGGTAGAGAGCCAGACATGGAGAGAGGAAACTTCCTACAGTAACCCAGGTGACACAGCTGGGTTCCAGTAGCTTCCTCGGGATCGTTACCACTGTTCCAATGGAGGACACATAGCTGGATACAAGACCATTTACTCGTTTGAGTATATGCATTAAAACATATACTTTATGCATGTAAAGTATGTTTAAAACAAAAAGGGTGACTTAATTTCTTTCAGATAAAAAATTCCAGCAATGAAAGAGCTTAGCTTGACAAGTGGATTTCATCTCAAAAATAGAAAAATTGTCATTGCTATCTTTCGCATCTTACTTCCTAAAAACCTCAGAGATTTTAGTGCATATATGAATTAATAGAGTGAAAAAAGCTATTAGCATTCTTGTCTCACTACTTAATTTGAAAGGTTCTTGCTTTCTTTAAAGTTAAATTTAAGAAAACAGAGCATTAATATGTTAATTAGTAAGTAATTCAACAGAGAACTAGAAAGCAAGTAGTTAGACTACTTTTTTCTTTAGTAACTCTGTGAAGCTCATTAAATGCTTCTTGGAACACATGCATAGGAAAGAAGTACAGAAGAATCTTCTTAAGATGAGCTTTTGAAAAAAACCTCCTGTCTTAAGAGACATTGGTATTCTCAAATGTACTGAGTCTACCCTTCTTAGAAAATCACATTAATTATACAAGTGATTTTGTTTAGTCCTCTGGGAAAATACTTGAGATAGTTCCCTTTAGGTCCTAGAGCTGAGTGAAATACTGACTTTTAGATCAGTGGCTGAACTAAAAAGTGCTTTTAAATAAGTAGGTATTAGTCCAAGGTTTTTAATTTGCTTCTTAATTTCTTTTTGCATCAAAATAGGATTGCTCGAAAGTGGGCTTGAAATTGCTCATACAGAGATAATTTTATTGATTTAATAAAACTTTCTTCTCCTCAGTTTTTAAAATTAAATAAATTTCATCTTGTAAAAAGTTTCAGACATGAGTTTCGAAACATTATTAATTTTGAAATATATTTCCAAATACCCCTCTTTTATTTCCTGTTCCTTCCTGGAAGGGAAGTATCCCTGGATTTCAGCACAGACACGAAAGTCTGAATCAAACAGAGGCTCCATTTTTTTGTGTGACAAACTCTTGACAAAAAAAAATCAACGTTGTTGAAAGAAGAGCTGTGTTCTTCTCCAGAGTGTCAGGATTTGGTATCTTCTTGCGTTCTCTGTGACTCCTGTAAATATGTGGATCAGCTATAGGGCATAATATGACTTTGGTACTATAACAATGGTGTCATTTTTGTGCAGCTCTTCTCTGGCTTTATCATTTTCTCTGATCAAATCTGACTGTACATGTTCAGTCCCTCAAAAGAACTGTCCTTCCTGCATCCCAGTCTCCGTGTGTAGCAACACCTGGATTCCGGTGTGCTCCCAGCGTGACCCCAGCTGTCTTCATCCTCTCTGATAACCATTTGGGATAACATTTTAGTCTATGATGGATGCTGAAACCTGGCCATTAACACAGCCACGGGTGGAATTTGGGTTGCTGTTCTTGTTTACTACCCATTTCCATGTTGCATGAGCAGGAGGGGCCATTCTATTACTAGTTCTGTTGCCCACAGCATTAACTGGAAAATCCTGTCTTCTCAAAACACACTTTTGTTACAAAAGTAAGTGCAAGGCCAGCCCTTGACACCAACAATGGCAGTGGAAGCTTCTAGAGAGGACTCGTGCATTGTTCAGACCTCTTTTGCGAGCAATTACTGGTACCGTGAATGATTTCTCTGTGCTTATGAATGTATAACTTTAGGAGGAAGCTGCTCTTAAAAGCTCCTTTAGGTCACGGCAGCCACTTGGGTCACACTGAACTCCGTTACGTAAGCGCACACAAAAGGAGAGCAGGCTCCCTGCAGCTCTCCCTCGTCCTTGTCTGCCGCCTGTGAAGTGTGTGAGAGGTTTGCAGCTTTGCCTGTTCCACGAAGAGAGGCTGAGCAAGCTGTTCTCTTCTAAGAGCCTGAAATTACTGGGTTTGAAATGGGAAAAATATATTAGAAGTATTAACACTGTATTAGCTGCCTCCTCTCTACCCACTCAGAGCCTAGATGGGGTTCGCTGTATTTATATAATCCTTCACAGGTATTTATTGACACTAGAAAATGTTTAAATGAGATGTTTCAGTGCAGGCTGACAAGGTTTCTATTTATGAAGAGTACAAGAAGATAGGTTGCTCATCAGAGTTTACCCAAACCTACTACTGAGGTATAAAACCCTCTCTCTTAGGGGGATGAATAAGGCTGAGGATGTCTGAATCTTGTTTGGCTCACTAGTGGTAGCTGAGAAAAATGGAATGATTTGGGAGAAACCTGTCTGCTACTGCATGGGAGCCCCAAATTAGTCTGTGCGGAGAACACCAGAAAAATAGGTTAAAAGAGGGGATTCAGGGGGAGAATAAATGTGTCCTTCACATCCAGTGGAAGACATACTGGTCAAATACTGGGATCAGGGTCAGTGATTTGACATTATTCTTTCAGCAGTCAGGAGAAAATAGCAGAAAGGAGAGTGTTGTTTCTGAACCATCTTCTGTCATTCCCTGCCACATCCCCCTAACATAACAGCTCTTAGTTTTAAGGAAGAAATAGTAATTAAAAAATATAAATAAAATAATACTCAAATTTATTAAATAATATTCAGATATATTAAATTGGGGAATGGCTATTAATCTTAAATACGAACATAAGATGAGAAAGTGGTTGCTGTTTCATTTTGACTTGAATTAAGTCCCTCTTAAATTTCCTGCCGCTATTCTTTTTTTTTTTTTCCCTAGTCCAAACAAAAAGAGGGTGATTTTGCTGTTTTGAAACCTTACTCCTCACTGCTTTGAATTCAATTCCTCATTACAAGACTGTATTAGCTTTAATAAGATTTCAAGTTACTTGCCCAGTTTGTGGTCTTGCACATCAGTATTGTTTCCTGTTGCTTGTGTGCACTGATCCTCTCTGTTGTACTTCTAATCATCTTTTCTTTGAGATTTTACCTTTCTCTCTTGTGCAGTACAGTTTCTGTTTCCTTGTTATTTTTCTACTAAAAGCCAAGTTTATTTAAACTGGATTTTTTCCTGCTGGGGCATAGGTGATCAGAACTGTGGAGAGTAATTCAGATGTTATGACATGAATGCTTTGCTTTATCCCTACTCGAAATTCCTTTTAGAATCAAATTTCTTGTCACAGACACCTTGGTCACAATTACCTTGTGTTTAGCCAAGACACCTATATCTTATATTGCTAACCTCTTTCTTTAATGAAAAATCTACACGGATAGAATACTCTTTAAAAGAATATTTAGAAAATGTCTACTACTGTTGTCAGGTCTGTCACGCTGGAGCAGAGATTTCATTGTCTACCTAAGATTGTCTGTTAGCACATTTTGCGTAAAATATCTGTCTTTGTTCGTTTCCTGTTTTGAACATTTGCAATTCTGTCAAGTTCCATGTCACAGTCAGTCAAACTTTCCTGCCTTTCAGCACTAACAATTCCTGTAGTCACGTACAATTCACACAAACTGCTCATTACTGAGAGCATAATTAGCCTTCTCTATTGTGTGGGACACTGTGTGACACACAGACGATTAACAAACAGTGAATGATGAATAGTTGGAACAAAACTCAAAAGTATGGCAGGAGAAATGAGTGTTCCTTGGCTTTGACCTGTGCTGAGCACCTGTCTTCTAGGACAGTCAGAAGAGAAATAATTTTGTGAGTTTGGTTGAGTTATTTCAGGAGGTGAGACTGTTTCAACTTTACACGGAAAGCTTAAAATTCGATTTATGTCACACTTCCATCAGTCATATTTTGCTATAACCTTACGGATTTCAGCAAAGCTATTTTGGGTTTATTCTACTGTAAATGATACCAGTGTCATGTTCTTAGCTTGAAATACAGAATTTTTATGAACTTCACAAATTAGTCTTTCTGGTATAGGATAGAACTGTGATGTAACTTGCAAATACAAATGTCTGACAAATCAAAATCTCAAAAGCGAATGAGTTTTGCTGGCAGAGTTTTTGTCTTTTGTTCTCCCAAAGGGGTGATTAGTGTAACATGCAAAACGGTTCCAATTAAACTTGGAAAAAAGAAAAATGCCAGCTTTTCACAGAAGCTTTCTCCTGAGGACTCAGACCAATTCCAAGATTTATTAAGGTTTAGAAATATTTCATTTGTATCTGGTGGCTCAATAAATTCACAGCAAAACCACCTGTGAGCAAGCACAAACCTTGAATCTAAAAAACTCTAAAAGGTACGTAAAAATACAGGCTGGTGTCAGCTTGGCTACACCCTGACCTGTACCTGCCTTGTGCGTGCTGCTTTTCGTCTCCATCTGGCTGAACACCTGTGGGGCAAGGTGCAGCAGCATCCCGAACCCAGTGTCCGAGAATGCTGGGAAGGTGGTTGTCATTCCCCATCTGTGGTAAAGAATTACTGGGTTTTATTTCGAAGACTGGAGGAGAATTATCCTCGTGCAATCTCCCAGTGAGACAGCTTAGACTTGCGGCTTTGCCCGTGACCAGAGCAAACCAACTGACAGTTTGCCATTCTTGTTGTCTTCTGTTTTGAGGTGGTGGTTTCATTCAAATCAACATCTTCTGAACAGCATAGGCATTTCACATAAACTTCATAAAGCCAAGGAATCTGTTCAAACTAAATTCCTGTGAACTAAATCTGATATTTTACACATAAGCACCAGAAATATGCTCTGTGATGTCATGAGTGAAATGTCAGCTGGCAGATGTATTTTCCTCCCCCCCTCAGATACTGGAACATATAATGCATAGAGACCATGGTGTGAGGACCACTGGCAACCTTAAAACTCATTTAATTGCAACATGTCTAAGTGGCCTGCCTATAATTCACTTCCTTTTATAGTACAGAGAAATGGTAAAAATCCTTTCAGCCTTACCTGGCTTACACCAGAAAAGCTGTATGGTATCAATGAAATCCTTCCTGTGTGAGAAAATATTTCCTGGGTGAAATATTTCATATTTAGTATCTTTTTCTCCACCTGTAATTACATCACAGTAAATATTTATGAATGCATTTCAAAGTGTGTGTATACACAGAAAAACACATATACATAGATGAACACATAAACCAAGGTTTTAAGCTTTAGTCTTTGCACCATATTGTTGTAGTCAAAACAGGAAAAAGCCTAAGAAAATATCCCTACTAAATTCTCTGGTCAGTTTGTAATGTTGTACTTTACTTTAAATATTTCCCTCTGACATCGAAGACTTCCAGAAATAATAGATAGCCCTAGTTTTCAAAACACTGGCTTATGTAGTGTTCACAAACAAGTGTCTGTAAGCAAACTGGATGGAGAATGAGGGGAAAATAGAATAATCCACAGCAGCTTGGAGCTCTTTGTATTTGAAAAGTCAGTTTCTGGGAAAGACAGGTGCTGTGTTCCGAGCGAAGTTCTGAGCAACGCCTTCCTTCAGCACAAGTTATTGAGAATGTGCAGCACTACCCAGCCACTCAAAATGGGTCCACAGTGGGTAGCCACGATGTCACAGAGACATATTAGGAATAATGTTACGTGATTCCCAATTTTGTGAGAGGTTCTGTCAGCAGGCTGAAAAAAAAATCCCCGTAGCTCTGGTCTGCATCATAATTGGGGTTTTTTGTTTGTTTGTTTGATTGGGTTTTTTAAAGAAACCATTTAAATTATATCACTTCTGTGCCTTTTCTTTCCCACTTTCTTTCATATGGGCTTATACTACAAAGTGCAGGGGTCATGGGAGTTGTAGGCTTCAGCTATGAGCCTGGAGTTCTACCCATGGTCATGATCTGTGGCTACAAAGGTTGAATCTCCTAGAATTTTGCTGCTTTGCTTCTTAATAATATTTATATGCTGAATTCTTTCTTCACAGTCTAAACTCTTTCAGGTGAAAGCATTTTTTTCCTTATTGTCCAGTACTTTAAATGAGCTTTTGATACTAATTGTTATTACTTGGTGCTACTCTAGTGTTACAACCTAATGATAACAATAATAGAGCTACTTTGAAAATGGAAGGTTGCTCTTTTTTATAGCAAGGCACAAAGGACAAAGGTTTTAATGAAAAATTTTATTGTCTTGCTTGACTTTCTATTTGCACACTGGACACTTGGCCAGCTACTCAGAAGGAAGTTGGACATATCTTGTTTATAGTAAAGGACACTTTTTTCCAGACTAAATTGATGCCCCTGTTGTATAGAAATACTGTTCAATATTCCAGGAAATCTAATTAAATAATACCCTTCAATGAAACAAAAAGAAAAGCAAAACTTTCATCTTCTACAATGAAGAATGTGTGGCTGATAGAGGTGCTTTGTTAGTAGATAACAGTGCTGAGGACAAAGAGGTACTTGTTGCTTTGTTGGGTTCTCAAGGGACTATGGTGATAAAAATAATAACAAATCAATATACAGCTTATATTAAAAAGCACAGCAGAAATGAACAGTCTCACAAAAGGTGCATATCAGATTGGTGTACCTTAGCTACAGAGATATGGAGGAGGAAGATCAAAATGAAAGGACGGTGAGCTTGTTCATGAGGAGGTGTCACAGTGAACACACCTGAAATCAAAATAACCAGCAGATAAAGTTCATTTCTCCCAGATGGCCATAATTCAGAACAATATATGAATGAAAACTAAGACCAAGATGCTACAGAAAAGCAATATAACTCTTGGGGATAATTACTTAGTGGTAGTAACACAGGGTTGTATTATTAAAGTTTCTTCATTTTCAAAGGTTTAGGCTGAAAGATGAACCTTTGTTTTCATGACGTTCACCTCTCTTTTGAATTCCTGTGGGAGCCCATGTTGGCAGTTTAATTAAGTCAGACACTGCTAAACATTATATTCATCAACCATTTAATGCAGAACATTCATTTTCCTTGTAAGTGATATTTGTGAAATAATTCTTTAAAATTAAAATGTATGGTAAGGAGTTTGCTTCATTGAGATCTAAAAGAAAACAAAATCATCTTGCAATGCATCTGTGCCAAAATCTAAAAGGTCTTCCCTGCTACACTCACACGTCTGTGCAGAGAGTTCATATCTGCCCCAACTGAGAACATCTGGCAATGTCCAGGCCTGCTGGTACTCTCCTGATGGTCCGTTCTTGGGGAGGCCTTGCCTTGGTGGGACGAGGGCCTCTTTGTGAAGTTGTGTGTATATATGAGAAAATTTAGTATCGCAAATATTTTTGCACATGATATGGTTTCTGGAATCTGATCTGAGCAAGGCTGGGACTAGCAAATGGCCCAGCTGTGGGATTAGAGGGTGCGTGCTCAGGGCTGTGGGATTAAACACTGGGTGGAGGGCTGGTACCTCTGTTACTGTGACTACATTCCTGCTCTGCTGAGCCCAGCTCTGCCTCTCTGGAGAAGTGGAAAACTTCATAGGAAAATCTGAGTGCAATGTTGACATTATCAATGGCTTTGGGCAAGACATTGTTCAGCTTTCTCTTGTAGAAGCCACATTTACCTGATTGCATATTGGATGTACTTCCAGTAACATCAGTCTTTATTTTTGTCCTAGTTTGAAAGCAA
>VZTD01006694.1:0-13484 GCA_013397725.1 Rhagologus leucostigma | reverse complement strand
AACACCCCTCGGATCACGACACCTTTGCTGACATCTCTGCTCCCTGCGAGAAAGCTGTTCAGCATTCATCCTTAAGCTAGACTCAAAAACTCTCCATGAAAACAGAGTACAAAAGAGAACAAGTGCTCATCGAACTGTAGTGGTTTGTCATAACCATAACAAACATACTACGCCACTTGCATGACTTCATGGGGAAAACCATTGACCAAAGGCATAAAAAGTTTGGAACAGTCCCCTAACAAATATTCAGGATTTGGTCTCTTGAGACTGGACAGAGGTAGAAATACTTGCTTCAAAAAAAAGGCATCTGAGACACGAGCCTGAGATACAGGCCAAGTAAGGTTTACACACAAGGGCCTCAAGAGGCCACAAAGATGTAGGCAGATGAAAAAAGCGAGCAGAGTGCAGAGTAACTTGGTCTTAGCACTGCCTGGCAGAGCAGCATGAAGGCTTGAATCACTGAAGTACTGGCAGGCAGGAGAGAACCTGCAAGAATTTCCATGCCTCAGCCTAAAACTCTTTTAACTTAACCTCCACAAGTTTGGGGCAACTTCTGAGCATTAGCGTTTATCTCACGAAAGATAAAGCGGGAACACGAGGGAAGTGTGCAACAGCCTTTAACCTGGAAAGAGAATGCCTCAGAGGAACGTCTGCATTTTGCATGATGGCTGCTATTTGGATGATCTTGTGAGATTACAGAAAATGGGGCTTTTGAATTATATTACTACCAGAGAAGGATGGATAAGGCGTGCCATGGGAGTAGAGTCATTAAGCAACAAATGAGGGGGAAAAGCCTTTTGGTTTTCATTAACAATGTGAATAGCAACATGCATTTCTTCCTTGCTGGAGATGCCTTTGATCATATACATGACTATTACCAAGCGACCAATAGCTGATGGGAGTGCAATAGTTTTTGTGTCTGCCACATGGCCAGTGAGGAGTTCCTGCTGTCTGGTACTTCAGTCTTTACAATGCAGTATTATCGCACTTTATCTGTTTCTGTGTCTTCGGTGCTAAAAAAACTGCCTGGTGTTAATGTTTCTAGTTTAAAAAAAAAAAAAAAAAAAAAGGCAAAGAACCTTTTTGCCTCCTTTTTGGCTACTACTGTGTATTTTTAGTTCTGGAAGACTTTTCAAACCTACTCACATCCCGAAAACTTATTTTTTGCTCTTCATTAAGTCTGATGTCAAGTGGTGTTACTGGGGTATGTGATCAGCTTGGGTTGCAGAACAGTCTGAAACTAAACAACAAAATGCTTTTCCTCAGTTATTGGACACCAGTGGAATCCAAAACAGTCTGAAGATAAACAGGGCTGTTTGATCACCTCATTTGATTATCAGTTACAGGATTAAGGAGTTTGGAAGTTTAAGTTACCTATAGTCAGCATTGTCCCATTTACTCATTTGGTTAAGCAAGTGATATGGCGCAAAGTTGGAGGCAAAGATTTTGTCCTTCCTTCCTCTTTGATTGTTGTCTAATACATATATTAACATAACCTGTTGGGCCAAAATAAAGTGAACCGTGGCCAGAATTATATTTAATCTAATTTATATTAATTATATTTAATCTAAATTTAATGGTTTCTTTAGCAAGTAGTGTCAAATTTTTGCATTTCCTAAGATCATGAGATGGTTGATTTGCAACCAGAAGAGCTACCATATATGTACATATAACCTGAAATGACATAACTTAAACTTCAACTAAAGCATATTCTTCAAAAATAAGCATTACTAATGCAGTTTTCTAGATCAGAAGAGTCATAAGCCATATATAGGTATATAATACCTGAATATGCTACAGTGTAGTGTACCTGCAGCTTTAATACAGTCTTTTCAGATGTGCATGATGCAAGAGGGTATCATCTCTCTTCTGTTCCTGTCATAGCTGCTTGAAACGCTGAGATGGACGTCCTAGTGTGGAATGCTGGATGAAGCCTGCTGTTGAGATCTTGTCACAGTATGGTTTTGAGTAACCTCTCTGAGCAGGCCATCCTAAGGTAAGGGGACAGGGAAGTTGCTTGCATTGGTCCCTTGCATTGTGGAGCAGATGAAATGGCTTGCCATGCTGTGATTCTCCTGAGAAAAAGCAGTCTCTAGGTGATCACTTCTTTAATCTTGCAATTGAAAGGCAAATATTATTACCGAACAATTTTTTTTTGTCTGATTACTTTGATAAATTGTATTTTACAAAATTCTTAATTTGCAACTGGATAAACATTTTCTCTTACTTTCCTCTCAATTTTATTCAGGAAATAGCCATAATGGCTGGTAAAGCTCTGTGATGACTGCAGTTCAGTTTCTCACCAGATGGAAAGAGCCCTGAGCACTCAAGGCAAATATTTGGATAAGACTGGCCAGAAATCTGAATAAATGCTTCATTATCTAGATTCAAGCAAACTACTCATGTTTGGGCAGCCTCTTTGGTAGCCCTGAGAAGCCACAACTGACAATTTATTTTCATCCATTAAGTCAGATCCCAAACACTATTAACAAGTGCTAATAACTGCTGTGAAAATTATAAATATGCTGGCGTTAGGAACTGGCAGATCTGTTAGGTCTGTCTCAGGCAGACTGCCTTTTCAAAGCTTCATTAGGGAGCTGGGAAGTTTGAGCTAATGGATGGACTTTCTGCAGTTTTCCTGTTTTCAAACATCCAGTGACCGCTGGATGGCACTGAGGTTACTGTCCTGCTCACAAACTTATTCTAAGAAGCCTCACATTTTGATTTTAGGAGTTCCGAAAAATTGTCTTGGACACTAAATTTGGCTTTTTTGTTTGGAAGTGCATAAGGCTGGTTGCCTCAGGTCTCGTAGATTCTCCTCCGCTCACTTACTGCCCTCGCTTTGGGACTGCTTGCAGCTAAAAATAAATGTTCCCTGTAAATCTCCACACAGGCGTGTATGGAGCCTCAAACTTGTTGTGAGTGCATGCTGTCCTGTCACGCTGGTGGGTGAAGAAGGAAAGGAGCCTTAATTGCTGTATTAATCCCTAAGCTACATTGCTGGTACTGGCTACAGAGTAATTTTGAAGGATCTGCCAAAGCACAGAATTGTCTTAGGTACTGGCAGCATCAGACACAGTTCACTGATTATCCAGCCATCTTAATGCCCATGGCTTCTGAAGATTTCCTGTGCTGAAAGCACATGAACTATAGCACAATATTTTCAGAAACCAAAACACCCAATACCTTAAGGTATTTGTAGACGTCTGACCTTAAAGCTTCTTATCTGTCTCTGAAGATGTACTCTGGTGAGGCATTCAGATTTGTTTGTAGTGGAAATGCCACTAATCACTTTTTATTATGCTGGCTGAAGGCTTGAGCTGCAAATACAGAATTAGCAGGTTTTATGTGTACTTGATCCACTCAGTACAGCCAGCGTGGTGGTACACCTGGAACTGGGCATGGATGTGAATCTCAATAACTGCAGCAGATATAATTTTTTTACAGGTTCCATCTCAAACTCTGTAGTGCTGAGCCAGCATGATTTTGGGTTCATTTGTGCTCCTGGCCCCTCTTTAGCTGCTAGGTGCTGGTGCCTTAAACAAATTAATACCCCTTCTCTTAAGCTCTAGGTTGTGTTTGATTTTGTAACCTAAGCAGCTTTTCGGGGAAATGGCTCTTCAGACTGCCAGTGCCAGTTTGATTTGCTTTTGTGGGGCAGGCCAGAGCTGGCCAGTAGTCCAAGTCCTCTTAGTGCAAGGACACAAGCAAGGAGTTGGCCCTGAGATATGGACCCAGAAGGAAGCACAAGGGAGAATGATGAATGAAACCCCTCTTCCATGCTTATCATACTGGCAGGGTAGTGGTCTGGGTGCTACTGCATGGCACCTGGCTGTAATGCCAGCATACCTCTGAAAACAGCTAGCCGACAGAGTGGTCTGCAGGTGATGGCACCTTGTTGCTTAGCTCTGCAGCTCTGCTAAGTGAAAGATGAAGTTGGGGTATTCAGAGTCCAAAAGAGCCAGGAACTGAAATATCACTTTTCTGGTGTCTGTTTAGATGTGTGATTCTACACAGCAGATAGACACCAAACTAAGTGAAAGTTCTCAATGTCTCTTTCACTACGGGTTAGTTGCGTCCAAAACCAGACATTAAGGAATTCAAGAAATCTTTAGCTGTGCACCCTTAGTTCATGACTTCAGAGATGCTACATACTTGTTCTTATTAAAACTGGGCATTACTTTAGTACAGACAGGAAATGTGAGAGAAGAGGCTAATTTATTTCTTTTTTTGAAAGAGACTTGGTACTTACGTGTAAAAAAAAAATACTGAGACGTTTAATAGGCACACATGGCCAAAACATCATCAAGCATTGATTTGGTTTAGAGAAATAGATGGCAGTGGAATATCGAGTTTTTTAAAGTGTCTGTTCTTCTGAGAATACTATAAGCTAATTTTAAATAGATATAAACTCTGCTAGTTGTTTTTGATTTTGCAAGGACCTCATCATTCTGTAATCAGTCTGAACTCAAGCTTGCTGGTATCCAATGCCTTTGAGAGTACTGTGTTCTGTGTGACATTCAAAGTACCTGAACACAGTCTGTCCCAGTAGCTAGTGAAGTTGTGTTTGATGTGGTATATAGATACACAGCACACAGCCATAGGGATTTGGATGCCCAGAGCAATCTTAGCATCATTCTTCTCCCAGCTAGTACGTTTTTCCACTTGATTTTCTCTTTGTTTTTTGACTGTGTCCTTTCAGTGGACACTTACAATCCAAACAGTTCTATTTTGTCCAAAGGGCTTGTATTTACATCTTTTTGATTCCTGAGAAACTGTGGTGGCTCTTTGGCAAGTTAATGAAAATAAGGATCGTATACTCAAGGATTTTTGGGCAGGAGGGGGAACAGTTCAGTTCTATGGAGCTGTTGACTCACATGGCCGTCTGTCTCTTTTTACAAAGCCAACTATATATAAAAGGGGAGGCTTTTTATGAATCAGGTGTTGCTTAGCTATGGTTTGGTCCCCTTCAATTCTTGATTTGAAAGATCTGTTCCACTGTCAGAAATCTGATGTCTCTATGGAAAAGAATCCTTCCAGTTTCTATCCCCTCAAATTTGAAGAATGTTAAATTGACAATTTCTGGGCTGTGCAAATGTATTTTAAGGTTCTCTTATCTGCAGAAGTAAACTAAACATGGTCTAAATTTCTCTAAGTAATAAAAATGCTGCTTCTAATCAGCAGCAGCTCTACAAGGTGTGAGTGTGGGTGTGTGTGTTTCTGTGGGTGGTGGAACATTAGCTGTTGCGACCTGCAGTAGATACTGGTTAAGTTCTGTCTGCACAGCATCGTGTGAACTGAAGCAACCGATGTCTGCATGGGAAAAGTTGGTGCTTCGTTCTGAGCAGCTGAGCTGACATGTTCTCACATCTCCCGAGTTCTTCCTCGCTTCCATATCTGGTGTTGTATGCACACTGAGACATTTCATGCTCTGACCTTGAAAACTGGTATTTTTAAAAATAGGCTTCTGAGGTGTAGATGGAAAAATGCTTAAAGCACTCTTATAAGCAAAACCCAGGATGGAGCCAAACTTTCCCAAACACTTCCCTATCGTGGCAGAACCTGCACAAATAAGCCAATCCATCCAAATAGGCTGAACTGGGAAAGGGCAGACAAGCCTCCACGATGTTGCCTAAGCAGCAGCCTTCTACACACAGCACCTGGGACACCAGAACGGAAAGGCTGCACTGCAGAGTTGCAATAAAAGGGGCTGGAGCGTAGGGGGGCAGTGCCCTACTGCTGTGTTTAGGTGAGTGGTATGATCTGGTGGCTGTGCACTGTCACACAAGCAGAGAAGGTACAGTACAGCTAAGAGAGCCCAGGCTCCTGAGGCATGTGCAAAAATGTCACAGAACTTAGGCAGCATGAATGATAACCAAATTTAATCTCCATCCTGAAGAGAAGAGGCAATGAACAGAAGAGGCCAAGAACTGAATGCATGTTAGCATCTAACACAAAGATGTCGAGGAGATCATCATATAAGCAAGCAGGAGTCAACATCATTAACATTACCCCCTTCAGTACTGTAAAAGAAGTGTGACAGGTCGAGGCAGGTGATTCTTGCCCTCTACTCCACTCTCATGACACTTCACCTGGAGTACTATTTACTACTCTGTGGGCCCCAGCACAAAAAGGATGCAGATTTTTAGAGTAAATCCAGAGTATGCCACAAAGATGATCAGATGGATGGAGCACCTTTCCTATGAGGAAAGGCTGAGAGAGCTAGGATTTTTCAGTTGGAGAAGAGAAGGCCTTGGGGTGATGTTATAGCAGCCTTCCAGTACCTGAAGGGAGCCTACAAGAAGTATGAAGAGGGAGTTTTTACAAGAACATGAAGTGATAGGAAAGGGGGAAATGGCTTGCAACTGAGAGTAGGTTTAAATTAGATATTAGGAGAAATTCTTTACTGTAAGGGTAGTGAGACACAAGAACAGGTTGCTCAGAGAAGCTGTGGATACTCCATCCCTGGCAGTGTTTAAGGCCAGGCTGAACATGGCCCTGAGCAACCTGTATAGGAAGCGGAAGGTGTCCCCTGACCATGGCAGGGGAGTTTAAACTGGATGACCTTTAAGACCCGTCTCTCCTTTCCACCTGCGGCTGCTGTGCTAAGGTGTGGCCATGTGCTTCCCCAGGGACTCTTGGGGCTGGCACAAGCCCCACTGCAGCTGCCACCATGTGTCATGGCTACAAAGCTTTCCAGCTGCTGCCATGTGTCAGGGCTCCCAGAACTGTTAGTAACACATGGGCATTTTGTATCTCTTGAGTCCCTGCTGGGCGCACTTGCCCAGGACACGGCCGGGGCAGTTCCTTGAGAGGCACCGTCCCCCTCATGTTCTCTCTCCTGTGTACAGGTGTTGCATTAAAAGTATAGACATTTGGCAGAAGATAAACTCTGGCATCCAGTTGGGCCTGAGAGATCAGAGGGGCTGGGTGCATCTAGGCTTCATTTCTGATTGTAAACAGCTAGGCACTCTAAGTCTGGTCATGTTCAGTGAGATTCCAGGTGCAGAGATAGTGTGGGTTACACCAGAAATCCAGCCACTGTGGTGATCCTAGATTCACGAATGGTGCAGGTCATGGATTCATTGCTGTAAGTCTGGTCAAGCTCAGTGAGAGGTTTCATGAACACAGATGTGTTCCTGCTCTGCCCAAAGCTGGTCTATGACGGAGGCCTCTTCCTGGGAGAGCGAGGGAAAGCAGGCAGCCACAAGTGGCCTGGCTTTGTCACCTCTGTCGTGTTTAGAGGAACAGCCTACTAAAGGTTTTTGACTTGTGAAGAGCAGATCCTGCAGAGGGAAAATGGTAGCAGATCCCTTGGGGAAATTTGTAAGCTAATGGTTCTTGAGACCAAGGTCATGGTCAGAAGACAATATCAGTGTCTCTTACTCTCTAGTGACTATAGATGGGCTGGAAGAATACTTCTGAATATGCTTCTGTTAAGTCTCGCCTGGTTCAACTATATCGTGTTTCGTCAGGACTTCTCTTTCTAGATAACTCTGCAATAGAAAGCAATCAATAGTAGCTTATTTTTGGTTATTCTTCCCCCACATAATGCTTTTGTTTTGCACTTTTGCTCATTTGATCAGGTCCAGAGATAAACACTGACTGGCCCTGTTCCTGTTATCATTGACACTACTGTCAAGAGTTGGAATGAGTTTGCATAACCATTTCTGTAAACCATGATGTTCTAAGGAGGTGCTATATGGAGTACATCCAAGAGCCAACATTTATTCTTAAAACAAAAGGTATTTTCAAAGCCAAAGCTGTGGTGTAAGACAGCCCAATCTGACCCATTCACAGGACCAGTTCAATTTCCTTCACCAAAGTATTTCTGTTTCTTCTTCTTCGTTAGGTTAACCTCAAGTAAAATTCTAAATGGCCTCCAAAACTGTTATTTGGCTGCATGTAGCTCTACATCCACAGGAGGGGGCACTTGAATAAAATTTTGAGTAGGCTGAATACCTCTCTTTTCCTTCCTCCTTTTGTGCAGAGTGGCTCTGTGTGTTGGAGAAGGGGAAGAACTAAAATATGATGAAGGTGCGTGGAAACTAAATAGCCGATCAAGTCCTGAAGTATATTTCTGAGCTCTTCTAATAGGTGGATCTCGCACTGTTTCAGTCATGGTTTGCTTCAAATCAACTAATACAATACACACACAAAAAGTAATCCGTCAAAATAAATAAAACACTGAATCATATTGTTCCTTGGTCTGAAAATTTTGTTCTCTGCTTCAGTAGGCAATATGGCATTTTACATGGAAGCACTGTCTTCATGCTTAACATCCACGCACAGACATCTAAAGAGTTGAACTAGACTAAAGAGCAAACTGCTAGTGGTTCAGCAGACTGAAAGATCTAGAGTTCTTAGTCTGGTGCAGAGAAATTGTACTGCAGTTTCACATCATCTTTGTTTAAAAAGCAATTTGCTTCCCACACCTGCCTGGAGTACATGGAGGTATGCTTCCTGAGAGGAGCAATAAGTGAAGGAAAACGTATTTCCACAGGCATTACCAGTAGTCTGCACTTCAGCTACACTGATGGCTCAGATCTTTCTGAGGGAGTAGAGCTTAGCTGAGCATTAGAAAAGTAGATGTGTAGCTCTGCTAGACCATGTTTCTTGTTCTTTGCCCCTCTCTAAGGCCTCTCTGGTCTTTCATGATTGACAAGGTGTAGCACTTGGGAAGAACTGATTTCTAGCTCCTGTGGACTTAAAGATTTTGAAAGCTAAAACTATGAAAGAAGCAGGCATGAGTTTAAATGCCAGCAAGAGTGAGACTTCCTTCTACCGGTAGAGTCAACAGCAGGTTTTTATATGTATTTCCCCTCCTCCTTCTGCTCTTGCTTCTGTTCAGTTTAAATCTAAAATCTGGATAAGGACACTGTGCTGCTTAGGACTGGAGACAGAGCTGTCTTCACTGGAGCATCAGGCTCATACGTGGAACTGCAGTGAGGATGTCTCAGCAGAGATCCACTACTGCCACAGCATGATTCCTGCTCGTAGATCCAAAGCTTCTCTTGAGCCAGAACAGATTCCTTTAATCTGAGAGAGGACAATGAAGAGGTGACTTCTGATTTCAATACTCAGATTGTAACACTGAGGAGAGGGAAAAATTAGAGAGGAGGTCTGATATAACTAGCAAAACTGCTTGCTTTTCCCTTTCCTATTTTCCAGAGTCGGCAGATATGACTCTCACTGTCTTCCAGGGGCCATACAACAGTCTGAAACCATAGTTTGAAAACAACTCCTGTAACAAGAGTTCTTAGGTATGGCAGGGTCCTAGAAGAGGAAAGAAAAGAGAGGAAGTGTTGAGGGTCCACTATTAAATTCACCACATTAACCCTATTCTTGATAGTTATATATCCATAAAAAATTAATTATTTTGCTGCTGCCCATGTTAAGAACTCCACGTAGGAGAACAGACGTGGCTGGATTGCTTGCGTGCTACTTCCCTCCTCCTTGCTTGCCTTTATCTTCTCTTATGATAGCATGAGTTGCATTTTAAAGCCTCACAGCACTGGCCTAACTGCACTCTCTGACAGCTGCAATCAAATTCTGGTTTGCCTGAATGCTGACAGTTCTACCAATGAAATTCTGGCTGACTGCAGTAAGAACAGAATTGGAGCTGTTCAGGCTCCTCTAAAAATACCACTTCAAGAGATTTCTGTAGGAAAACACCATGATTCTGCATCTCAAAGAGTGAACACTTATTAGGGCCAACATCAATGGATGTGGAACCTGAAGCAGGGAAGGAGACACCTTTTCTTGCTTATGTGGGCTATGGGGGAGAAAGCAGGGCCTACATTTCCTGGTCCCAGGCAGATTGGTTGAGCCTAAGCCTCATTGTTTAAAGTTATGCCAAATGCCATTCTGTTGATGTCTTTGATTTCTCACAAGACATTTCATCCTGCTTCAAAGCCCTTGGCTATTTGAGAACTATTGAAGGTCAGCTACCACCCCACCTAATACTCCTGCTTTTCAGAGAAGGCATCTGCAGAACTGTGTCTACTTAGTGTATCTGTAACAAAGCTAGGACAATTTTCTTTGATTCTTTTTTCTTTCTTGACAGAGACAGCTGCTTGGCTCTACTGACAGCAATGCAATTTTAAATTCCTGAGACTCCAATTAAAAACTGGATCTGTTTCCAAAACACTATTAAGGACACACCAGGGGATAAAGGATTTGAATTTATTGTCATGAATATAAAGCTTATCTCCTTATTTGTGGCCACAGACAAGCCTTTCTGTCTTGCAGGGTAAAAGAGTATTCATCTAACAAAATGGAGACTGCAACTAGTGCTTTTCCCTTTGTGAGATGTCTAGATTTCAGGAGCTGGCAGTGGTGAGATAAACATACTATTAGGAGTGGTGATCTAATAAAACAGCTGGCAGTCTTTCTGTGTCAAATTTGCCTTGTGTCCAGCTCACTTGTTTTCTGTGAGACACTTAGGACTTGATGTTCCCAAATGTGTGCTGTCTCTCTCCATATCAGACAGCCAAATATGCAAAATTGCTACTTGCTATTTTGATTCAATATTACTTGAGAAGTATGCCTGGTAGTACTTCTTGTCTTATGAGCATTCACTACTGGGATCTGCCAAAAAAGGAGATGATGCTGTGAGCTGTAGCAATTCAGAAATAGGCTCTGCTTCAGCTCTGCCTAAGCTTGCTCTGCCAAAGCCTTCAACATCAGTTCAACTCCTTGTCTCTTGATGGTGATTACAGTGAGCTCAGAAAAATTAAGCTGAATCTTCAGTCGTTTGAGAGCAACCATCCTATCTCTCCTTCTTTGGAGTTGTGTGTGGGTATAGACCTGAATCTGTCCTTCACCAAGAGACTGGAAAACAGTCGTCTCTATAGGTACCAGCAAAATGTCACTCTGTAACTGCAGCTAAGGCACCACTAATTGCCAAAAGCAGATACACACGAACTGGGGTTGTCACAGCTACTGAGGTGCTTGCAGATCTCAGTGCACAGCTGGGCTGAAAGAGGACAGAACATGATTTTGATGTTGAATTCAAAGTAAGGCTGTTATGTAAAGCGAATAATAGGCCTCTGCAACTGCTCAGCATTGTGCATGGTGTTCAAGCCAGTCAGGGCCAGGTTCTGGCCATAAGGAAATGTAGTTTGATTGAGTTATAATCCCTGACACAGGGCTCTTGGAACCTGTTTAAAACCTAACCTTTAAAAACTGCTAGACGTATTCAGGGATGAAAAGTTCGTGGACCATAAGGAAAGAAGACACTTTCTCTGGCTGAGGAAGTCTGAGCCCGTGACAACCAGAAGCTGAGATACAGTGGGAGAAAAGCTGCTTGCTGTGGCACTGGTTTTTCCCTCCGTGCTGTTCTCAGAAAGCAGCCTCATTTACATGGGCCTTTGCTATAGCTGCCGATTTTCATTGCTCTCAGTGCAGGTGCTTCTGAACAAGGCAGCTAAGGGCCAGGGTTTCAGACACACTTGCCTTAGTTCATATGCCTTTGTACCAAAAGAGAGGACAATTGATTAGCTTTTCATCTTCACCTTGGGGGCAAACACAATCTTATATGGGGAAGCTTAGGATGAAATACATTTTTCTTCTGAGGAACTTGCAGCATCTCTACAGTTCTGACACTGTCACGTTCCCAAATGCAAAGAACAGAGAGATTTCAAACCCAGAAACAGAACGCTTTAGCAGCTTTTTCTGTTTCTCACCCTTGTTTCTCACCACTGTTTTGTGGGATTCTTCCTTAAGCCAGAAGTGACGGCATGGAAGACAACAAGGAAGTTCTTGGACACAAATGGAATGCCTTATAGTGGATGGAGGACAACAGAACCCAGCTTTTCTGCAATGAAAATTGAGCAGAATAAATTTTTCTCCTTACCACAGATTGGGTGTGTTTTTTCACCAGGAGAAAATAGAAATTAACACTCAATGAAATACCCCTTCCCACTATTTGGTTCTTAAGGTGCAGTCAGGCTCAGATCTCCCTTATCTCCCTTTCTCTGGAAGGCAGCCTTCACCAACACAAAGGTTAAAAAAAAAAGTATTTCTTTTTTTTTTTTTCTTTTTCTTTTTGTTTTCTTCTTTGTTTTTTTTTTTTTCCCATTGCAGATATCTGAGCTGTTTGGAAAAAAAACCAAAACAGAACCAAACTCACAAAAAAAGAAAACTTAAAAGGCAACTGAATAGTCCTAGTGCTCCTACCACTTGGTTCTACTGTCAAGGGCGGAGTAAAACTGCAATTGGCTGCAATAGATAAATGGTTTGTTCAGACGTGACTTCCCTCTGTAAATGACTTCCCTCTGGCAGATGACACCAAGTTGTGTGGCAGTGCTGATCTGCTGGAGGACAGGAAGGCTCTGCAGAGGAATCTAGACAGGCTGGATTGATGGGCGAAGGCCAACAGTAAGAGGTTCAACATGACTAAATGCCAGGTCCTACGCTCTGGTCACAACAACCCCATGCAGTGCTATGGGCTGGGGAAGAGTGGCTGAAAGCTGCCTGGGGAAAAGGGACCTGGGGGTGCTGGATGGCAGTGGCTGAACATGAGCCAGCATGTGCCCAGGTGGCCAAGAAGACCAATGGCATCCTGGCCTGTACCAGCAATAGAAAATAGAAAAAACCTTGTTTTTGAAATTCTCAGCAGGAAGACCTTGCTGCAACAGCCAGCCCTCACATAAAAAAGCCAAACCAAAGCAAACCAACCAAGCAAACAAGAAAACCCCAAAAGAATTATTTCTTTTGGGGGAAGGAAGATGGGGAGAGCAAGGAGATTGTGGACAGCTGCCATACTTATTTCCATGTGCAAGAGCCTGTGAGGAATTGAAAGATAAAATGGTTTTATTCCAAAATGCCTGTACAAAAATAAAATGTTAATTCCTTCATTACTAAAAATATTACCACCAGTAGACAGGGCTGGTACTGTCTATTTCCATGGAGACCACTGCAGTAGTTTAGAGCTCTGGTTTTGTGGGCAGAGGAATATGCTGTTAAATTAACTAATACTTGAGAAGATAGACATAAATCCTCAGTACGTATTTTGGTAACTCACATAACCTTAAGGCAATACAGCTACAATAACATTATAATAACATCCTCTGACCTCCACTAGCTACTTCTTTCTGGTGATGTCAGTGACACAAATGTCCAGAAATGGTGTGTGTTCTGATGGTCTTACCCAGTACCCTCCCCATTCTGCGATAACAACTCATCCATCTGACACTGGTGTGAAAGGGAACAACCTAATGCTGTCAGCTCTGGGTAGGTTTGTTCCTTTACTACCCATTCCCAATGGCGTGGAGTGCAGCACTTGTTAACCTTGTGTTAACCTTGCACAGACAATAGTCAAAGTAAAGCCGAAAGACGGCAGAGGCAAGCCATTTTTCTGGTTTCCTTGTTCATTTCTAGGCTGTGAAATCACTAAAGCGAGCAACAGGTGTGTGTAATGCCACTGCACCACTGCCTGGTGATTCCTAATGATTCATATAATCCTTCCTTCCTTCCTTCCT